>JAOEHY010042324.1:0-11631 GCA_025447955.1 Psilopsiagon aurifrons
CCCCCCCCCCCCCCAAGCACATGGGGATAACCATACCCAGTAAGTCATTAAGCTACTGAACAAAGAATTTTACATACCCTGACTTTTACGTTTCTTCCATGCATGAATTTGCCGCTTTTGTTTGGTTTTTAGAAATATCTATTTTATTTACTGAAGGTTCTGTCCCTTTACAAACCAGTACAAAATGTGCCCTGCTGAAAGGCAGCATTTTCTAAGTGATTTAGAATTTAACTCCTTGAAGTAAATGAAAATTCCTCTGCTGTGTTATCTCTTCCATAAAAATGTTTCTTGGACCCAGCCAATCTCTTAAGCAGTAGATTTAGGACCTGATTAGATTCTCATTACCTCTCAGCAGAATTTTGACACTTATTTTATATGAGAGCAGGATTAGGTCTGCAATCTTGTGGCAATTATGACTTTGAGGTCTTAAAAACTACCTTTACCATGAGCACTATGGTTATCAGTGTTTTGAAGTCACTAATTCATAATTAACTGTTAAGTTTCTTAAAAGCCAGCCTTTAAAATATACTTTGGTATTCAGAAAGCTGCAAAGAACTTTCGGGTATAAAGCTCCAGGTCTTGCTGAATTAGAGCTGGACTGCAAAGTATAAATTGTAGAACAGTTTGGGGAAGCAAAACCCCACAGAGCTTTGCATTTTCTCACTTGTGTATTTATATACTATTTCTCAATTCTCCACAAATAGGGGGTGTGCTTTTGTAATCATAAATGTTGTCAGTATATATTTCTATAAACATGTTAAATAGAAAATCTGTGAATTCACGTTGGTAAATGGCATTGTCGTTATGTAAAAATGTCTTGATCATGATAGTGGCATTGGTATCTGAGATTTTTTAGGAGCACAAAATTTTGTGAAACGTATTATAGCATATGACTTTATGGCAAAATTGCAAAGGATTTAAAACCTCCATTGTCGTATCAAGGTACCTTTAGAAACAAGCCTTTAAAATAGTGGTGGAGTCAGTTGCATTACAAACAGAGCATTGAGTAAACTATACTTCTTTTAGTGCCAAGAGATTTTTACTTGCAGTATGCAGGCTAACCCAGGGCTTGGGCAGATCTTGGAGCATAGCTTATCCATCTAAAGCTAAATGTATTATTTCCTTTTCTGACATTATTTCTCTTTTATTAAAACACATTTTCACAAGCCAGATGGCTGTATCCTTGGGGTTTAGAAGTACAATTACAGTGAGAGCAAAGTAAACACCGTTTCAGTCACAATCATTAGTGAAATATTTGGGGTCTTTTGCATACTAAAAAGCATACAAATTTTAATTATAACTAATTAAAATTTGGTCAAATTTAACTTTGTTACTCCTTGTTAGCAGAGGATTAGAACTCTATAGTGAACACAGAAATTTCTGAACAAGCTTTGTTTTGATTCATAAATCTTTTCCTCTTAAGTAAACAAATAAAACTCTACCCACTCAGTTGTTTGATGTACAAGTGGCTTGGAAAAAGAATTTTCAGACTTTTTCCCTGGAAGCATAGCTTCTTGAAGAGAGAAAGAGAGAAAGGCAATGCCCCCCTTTCGAAAATAGATGGAAAAATTAGTTGGAATATATTCTTCTCCTTTTTTGGGACAAACACCATCATGTCCTGGCTAAAGCAATGGGAGATACAATTTAATGTCATTTATCCCATCTTCACCATGCCCTTTTTTGAAGATAGACACCATTTGTGAGACAGGGTGCAATGGAAGTTTGTGCAGGTGTTGCCATCTCTGGAGCATGGATGGGCAGACTCAGGGCTCTTGAAGTAGGCCAGTCTTCCAGGCTGAAAATGGGGATTCCTGGGAAGGACCTCTGAGGGAGTGCCAATGCATCAGTGCTCCAATTATTATGTGTTAAAGAATTGCTTGCATTGCTGGGCTTTGTTTGTGTGTGGCTGCTTCAGAAAGCTATATTTACAGTCATTAATTCATTCTTCTAGTCTTCTGTACACAGAATGTAGAAAATCAGTCATAGTTAAAAAAAAAACCCAACCAAACAAACAAAAAAAAAACCAAGAAAAACATATATATATCTATATATATAAAGCCATTTTTATAATACTGAATGCTGGTTGTAAGATATATAGCTCAAACCTTTCCATAGCATAGGCTAGACCCACTGAAACTCAGGTTTCTCAGCAGGGAAGCCATAAAGTTTGATTTCAGAAGTAGAAGTGGAATCCTTATCCTTTACTACAGCTCTCATCCAACCATATATGGAGATCATTAATATACGACGGTTCAGCATGTGGTTTAAGTCAAAGACCTGAAGAGTTCACCTAAACAAAGAAAACAAAGATGTCTAGTAGGTACTATATGTAAGTGGGTACTTCCCTGGCTCCCAGCTGCTGTTCCCAAAGGGCACAGGACCCCACAAGTCCCTTGTTGCACTTTGCAGTCCAGCAGCAGCTAGACTTGCATATTCAAGGGTGCTTTAATGGCATAAATACCCATCTTTGGATAATTGAAACTTATTCCAAGATACAAGATTCAGTCTGAGATAGAGTAATGTAAGTACCTGTGTGATAATGGGTAGTCATATCAGTTCGTTAACTAAGCTTCTATACCAGACAGTAAAGAATGCATGGAAAACAGCTTGACTTACTTGTAAAAGTGATCCTAAATTAAACGCCATATTACCGCTAGCTTGCTCTCTTGAATCCATCAGCTGCATTTACTAGATCTCCACTGTCTACAATGTAAGTCTTCACACCTCATGTATCTGCAGACACTTTAATGTAGACACCTAAATATGTTTTAATCTTGAACTGTGTCCTGCCCTAGATATTTACTCTTAGATGTTAACACCTGTGCTAGTCACCTCAGGGTTTTTTATAGTGAATGGAAAATTTAATTCTATTTTAGAGTTCTGCTTTTGATTAGGTGAATTGTGTGCCAGCAGTACCTATTTCTCTCCTTTACTGTAAAGGGACCTTGGGGTGACTAGCTGAGCTGTTAATGTCTACTAGTTCCTGAAATTAATCGTGTCAGTGAGTGGTTTTTTATCATTAGGATTGCTCACAATCTTAATTTTAATAACATTCACAAATGCACTAATATGCTAGAAAGTAAAATAGGAAAAGTTAATTTTTTTTTTTTCTTGCCACAGAATTTGCAAGACCAAAAGTACTACTGTTTGGATGCATATTTCTGCCCTCTACCGTTTTCTCTTACTTGAAAAATGACCCACTGAGATTTCTACCAGATTTTTGCATTTGATGTTAGCCAACTAAAAGAGCTAGTCAAAATTGTACCAGCAGCCCACCTTCCCTGCAAAAGCAAGAAACACAGAAATGCACTATTGCTAACATTAATCTTCTTTAAAAAAAACAAATCTGTTAAAATTGTAAAAACGTTTTTTTTTGGATCGGTGCTGAAAACAGTGTTGATAATTCAGGGATGTTTTAGATATTGCTGAGCAGTGCCTACACGGAGTCAGGGCCTTTTTTGCCTCTCACCCCACCCCACCAGCAAGTAGTCTGGGGGTGCACAAGAAGTTTTGAGGGGATGCAGCTGGGACAGCTGACCCCAACTAACCAAAAATGTATTCAATACCATATGATGTCAGGCTCAGAAACAAAACCTGGGAGAAGAAAGAATGAGGAGCATTTGAAGTGACGGCTTTTGTCTTCAAAAGTAACCATTAGGCTTGATGGAGTCCTGCTTTCCTGGGGATGGCTGAACCTGCCTGCCAATGGGAAGTGGTGAATGAATTTGTTGTTTTGCTTTGCTTGTGTGTGTGGCTTTCTCTTTCCCCATTAAACTGTCTTTACCTCAACCCACAAGTTTTCTCACTTTTACCATTGCAACTTTCTCCCTCATCCCACTTGGGGAGAGTGAACAAACAGTTGTGTGGGGCTTAGTTTCTGGCTAGGGTTAAACCATGATATAATTCAAGACAAGAATATGCCTTCTATAAATCAAAAAGCCCCCAGATATTTGTATTGTTACTAGTCTGAAGATACATGGTGCAGTTTAGTTTCTTGCCTGATATAAAATTGAAACACCAACTTCCCTTATACATGGCTGTGGCACTTCAGTATAATAAAATGTTTAAAAATAATAACAACCAGGATCAAGTTTATTAATAAAGGATTTTTATTATCTCCATGTCAAGCATGTATTATCTCCCTGAAGTCATTCATTTTTGATTCACAGGTACTATTAAAATAATGTCACTTGAAATTATAAATGGATAGTCATGTTAGAGAGTCAGGGTATAATTAGAGATTCTACTGAAAGTAAAGGATTAATAGTGGAGGGAGATGTGGAGCCCAGCTGAAGTAGCTATGTAGCTTATCAAATGCAAAGCTGCAGTTCATATCACTAGATGTTCTTGATTAGTTAGGATTTCTGTTCTTCTATCTCTTACTAGTACCAACTTACTGTCAATATTAATAAAAAATGTAAAAAACTGTTTGGGTAGAAAAATTTCAAATAGTACCTACCTTGTTTCTCATGCACAGAATCAGAGATTCCTCACAATTTTTCCCACATTGAGCTTCAATCTTTGCATGCACAGTTTATGCCATTTTTCAGAACCTTGCTAAATCAGGTGTCCCCGTGATTTCTTAACCTGCATGTATGCAAATGGAGGCACCTAAAACTATTCATTCACTCAATAATGTTGATTGACATAGGTATATATTATTTGATATTCTTCTTCTAGTGTTTGAGAATGATCACTATAGTGTTATATTAATAGGGAAGTTCTTAGTGACTATGATTTGACAAAAGCATTCCCATAAAACTTGCAAAACATACACTTTCAATTTTATAACATTTCCTTTCAGAGTTAGCAATGAAAACGTTTCAAAATTGTAGTATTATATCACAGGCAGAACTGGAAGGCTTTTAGAAATAAACCAGTCCGATTTACCTAAGTATGATGAAATGTAAAAAATAAAGTCTACATAGTGCCAAGCAATGTAGATTAAAAGAAATTATTTGGCATCTAAAGTGTCATTTAAAGCATAGATGAGGAGATATTTTTTTAAAACTACTGTAAGACAGATCTAGTGTGAATTGGCAGACCTCCATTGATTGCATTGGAACTTTGCCAATTACATTAGCTGAGGATGTGAGTTTATGAGAGTTTTAACTTCACAGCATCCCTTAAATCACCAGGAATAAGGTGCCTTAGTGACTCAGTAAATCAAGGCAAGATCAAATAATTATTAAAAAATAAATGAGATCTGTTCTTTAGTGCAATACTGTTTTATTTTGAATTGTATTTCATACAAATGAATCCCAAGATACTTTACAAGAAAAGCTATAAATAATACAATTATGTGGTTTAATAATGAATAATAGATTAAAACCGTTATGGGTGTTGGAGAAACAGTTTCACCTTAGATTTAGTATAGACTGAAAATTTTGTGGGATGAAATGGCAAGGATGCTAGCTTAATCATAGAGAAGAAAATGCGGAACTCAAAATCTGAATAAAAGGAAAAGGGGGAAAAAAAGAATTTTCCTGGCTGAATTCTTCTATGCAAGAAAACCTGTATTTCTTGATGCTCTGGGCAGTAGTCTAACTACCAGATTACAAACTGCTCAGGAAATGGGAACATTTTCACGTCTTCCAATCGGAGCTGTTTCACCTTGCTTAAAGAAGAGAGCATAGCCTGGGCAGGTTTTATCATACTGAGCCTTGTGCAAAGTTTTTGGGGACAAAAGCATGTGTCCCAACCCTCCAGCCTTCTCCCTAGGTGAGAGGCTCTTTAAAAGAATGACCACAGCAATTTGTTTGGTTCTCTGTTAAAAACACAGGGTGAGGGAGAAAGAGGTACCAGTGGGGAGAGAGGGGACCCTGTCTGTAAAAGTCTCTTCTGGCTTTTTGCTTTATGTGTTTCATTACTGTTGGCTTCCATCTTAGCACAGTGCCTTCTTCTAGATGTTTTCCATGCTTCATGTCCCCACACCTGACTCAGAGCTGGCAATTCAGATACTGAGTGAAGAACCTAGAGGTTAGGTTTTACCACAGCATCACAGTGACCAATAGCTTTAAGCTAAATATTATGTTCTTCATTGCTGATTTATTTATCATTTTGAATGTGTATTTCTCTATGTTTTAACAAAGTAGTTTATTGCATCTGTTCCAAGAAGGAAGTTTTCAGATATACTCATCCATTCTAAAGACTGGAGAAGGTAAGAAATTAAATGCGCAAGGGTTATGTGCTGCCAGGGAATTCCTAGAAATCAGCTGGGAGATGCAATGATGAAAATGTGGCTAGGACAGGATGAAGAGAAGAAAGTGAAGGAGTGTTCAGAAGGGAGCAGGAATCAGAGAGTCGAAGGGAAACTGGGAGACAGTCACAGCAGTTTGAGACACACAACAGTCCCTGAACAAGATGCAAAATTAGCACAGCTTCCTGCTGCTCCTGGTCTACCCAAGAGTCATTTAGGTTTATACTGTGACCTCACAGTACCTGACAATTTATTTAACATATATGATAATCCATTTTGAAGAACTTTTTGATAACAAATCCTTCCCCTTTCTCCTTATTCCCGAACCCAGTCTATTCTCCCAGAAAATGTGAATTGTGGGTAGGAGTGCAGAATTGTTTGCTGCCCATTTCTATAAAAGTGTTGCCAAATTTAATAATAAATTAAGAAGACATATGACTGCAAGGGGAAAAGCAAAACTTTTTACTTCTGATAATGGCTTCAGTAGCATCAAATTAAAAAGAAAGAAAAACAAAGCTACTGTGACAAATCATGCCTTTTTTTTTTTTTTTTTTAAATTGTTTGGTGGAGATTTTTTGGTTATTTTTTGGGTTTTTTTAAAATTTGGACAGTCACCAGGAACTGGTGAAAGAAGGTCTTGTTTTAATCTATGTAATGACAAATTAGACTTTGTGCTTGGAAATATCCAGTGGATCTGTCCAGCTACTATGTGGGGTCACCACTTCCTTCCTCCAAGAAAGACTAACTGGGTACAATAAAATAATTTTAAAAATCATATGGTTTTTGAATCTTCTGAAACAGTGAAAGTAATTAGACAATAATACCAAAAAAAAAAAAAAAATTAGCCTTATATGCCTAGAATGGAATAGCATTACCCTATTATACTCAGTTTTTTGCAAGGTATGTACACAGTCTCTATACAAATAATATATTTTTGCTATGTCCTATGGATAGAAATGCTTAAGCTGTCATGCTGAGCCTTTTCATTAAAAACATATGATGTTTGGTTACCAGTAGTGTCAAATATTTTTATTCAAAATTGTAAGATATTAAGGCTGTTCACAAAAACTGGATTTGCAGACATATTACTATCTAAAAACAAGCACGTGTTTTAGGAAAGATGACAAAAGAAAGAGAGAATTTTAAAGAAGTATGCATATAAAATTATATTAATAAATTACTGAGGATATCAAGATCCACTTTCTTTCACACAGAGATTAGCGTGAAAATATTCAAAGTGTGGCATGAATCAGATATAGTACCAGTATATATTTGGGCCCTCATAATCATAAGGATGTCTCAGACCGATGCTGAACAACTTGCATAGCTACTTCACAAATTAAGGTCTTCTGTTACCCTTGAGAGCTCACTTGCCTGCCCTTCAAAATACTTTTCATGGCACTTCCTGACTTCTGACTTCAGTGTATATATATATTCCTGACTTCTGACTTCAAAAAAAATATATATATGCATACATATATACTGGGGCTGTTTAGCCTGGAGAAGAGAAGGTTGCATGGAAAGACCTCATAACAGCCTTCCAGTACCCAAAGCGGATATCCAAGGACGATGGAGAGGAACTTTTCATCCAGGAACGTAGTGATAGGACAAGGGGCAATGGGTTCAAACTTAAACAGGGGAAGTTCAGGTTAGATATAAGGAAGTTCATTGCTATGAGGGTTGTGAGGCAGTGGAAATGGATGCTTGGGGGAGTTGTAAATGCTCCATCCCTGGCAGTGTTCAAGGCCAGGTTAGACAGAGCCTTGAGCAACCTGGTCTAGTGAGAGGTGTTCCTGCCCATAGCAGGGGGTGTGGAAATGAATGATTTGGATGTCCTTTCCAACCCTAACTATTCTATGATTCTATGTTTTTATACTTAATATATATGAAGATAATATTTTTACGCATAATATAGATGAAGACAATAATATATACAATGTATTATCTTCATCTCTAGAAATAATATATTTATATATTTATATTTACATTCAAATTTACTTTTTAAATTAAATTATACTACTCTATCATTGAACTGGATATTCTGGCAGGCCATGAAAAAGAATTTTCTTATTGCTTATACTCTCTAATATAAAGTTTATGGTATTAATGACTTCTTTTTATTTGGAATTCTTTTTCTTCCTCGAAGTACCAAAGGCAACAAAAGAAAAGTGCACTTTTAATGCTCAAATACTGTACAAAAGATTATTATTTGTATCTACAGTAACAAAGGCTTCTTTCCTTGTGGAAAAGACATATTTCCCTTACCTGAAAAACATTGTTTCCTTATACATATACTTGTTATTGCACATTCTGGTGATTAGTTGGGCAGCTGTGAGATTTATTTGCATCTTTCTCCCATGCTACAGCATTGGTGCCTGGAGAGAGTTGGAAATCTTGGTTAATATTAATGAAATAATTTGGGACATGGAGCAATGCACTAACTTCTGCTGCCTGGGCAGTAATATTACTCCTCATTAAAGCCTGTGGAAGTTTATCTCACAATTACTGATGCCTAAGAACTGTTTTCCAGGCAATGTATGCTCCTTAGACAAGAGAAAAGGGGGAGGAAATAATTTGTTTTCCCCCAGGGATTTGCTGCTCTGTTTGCATATAATACCACCAACCAGCTAAGATATTTTGCTAAGTGACTTGTTGGTCAGAGAGATGTCATATTGAGAGATGATAAATGACTCTGGGCTTCTGCTCAAAGGTCTAGCAGAAATAATACAGTAGTCTCAAAGGAATATTAGAAGTTCTATCTGTAACAGCTTCAGAAAAGCAGACACATTTATACTGTTGCTCTAAATTCTAGACAAGTAAAAGCCCTGTTTTTAATGAGAGCATAACTTTTTGTACAATTTTAACTCTTTAGAATATGAATATAATAGCAGTGCCTTTGCCCAGTGAAAGGCTGTGTCCTGGGTTCAGAAGCAGCAGTCATTTTTTCTCCTTAGTAGCTGGTGCTGTGCTGTGGTTTTGACTTTTGGCCTGGAAACAGCACTGGTAACACCAATGTTTTTAGTTACTGCTCAAATGTGTAGTATGACCAAGGACTTTCTTGAGAGTTCTGAAGGTTTTGAATGGCCTTTGGGTATCTTTGAGACTTCCCTGCTGATTGTGATGGGGATCAGCATGTTGGCACACATAAAGAGCGGGTATTACCCGCAACCATTTCATCTAGTTCCAAGAGTTAAGCAGACCCGGGTTTCGGCCTAGGGGTACATGTTGATGCAGACGGACCAGGAGATTTTCCCCAAGGGTGGACAGTCATGAGCACGAAGGGGCACAACAAGGGTGAATGGCTTTAAACCGTAAGAGAGTAGATTTGGAATAGATATTAAGAAGAAATTTTTACTGTGATGGTCGTGAGACACTGGAACAGGTTGCCCAGAGAAGTTGTGGAAGCCCCATCCCTGGAAGTGTTCAAGGCCAGGTTGGACGGGGCTTGGAGCAATCTGGTGGAGTGGAAGGTGTCCCTGCCCATGGTAGGAGGCTTGGAATTAGAAGATCTTTAAAGTCCCTTTGAACTCAAGCTATTCTGTGATTCTATGATTCTATGATTTTATTTTTCTATGTTTTGCTGTCAGATTTTATGCAAAAACATTTATTCATATTATAAAACATAATTTTTATAGGTTTGGTTTTTTTTTTTTTTGTACTGGATATATTTATCAGCTAGAAACCAGAATCTGCTTATAGCTGAAAAAAATCTACATGTGCAGGGGAGGACTACACCACCACATATTTCTGGTGTTAATGCCCTCTCTTTCATTTTCTTTTTATTAAGAGAGGAGAAAGAATTTAAACTCAATTGCTGTTTAAGCATCCTAAAATCACATGATAAAACTTGGAAATATTAATTTAAATTCTGGGCTGTGGTTGATTTTTCTGTCATAGTGGAAATTTGCTATCCTGTAATATAACTTGGACCACAGAAAGTTTCCCTGGTATAGGTGTTCTAGGAGACAAAATTGAAAGTGGAAATTATTATTTCATGCAGTATACTCTACACATGTTGTTTCCCTAGTTTCTAGTTTAGACTGAATTATCTTTTTTCATGGACAGTCTTCATTGCTTGCAAATGAGGCATTATTTCTACCTGAAACACTGTTCAGTTACTTTTTTAATATTTACCAAATGCTCATCAACTCTGAGGCTTCTCTCATGTACTTTAAGCTTCCTCTGTTGAAACTGACCTTGCCTTTAGTTGCCAGTTTAACAAAAAAAGTCAGAGCTATGGCATGCTCAGCATGCTAAAAACAACCAGCTCAGTATCTGCGTAGCCTGGTAAAGTCCTCTAGTCTAAAAAGGAGATTCTACTTTTGTGATGATACTTTAAGTTTAAATAAAAATTTTAAAATGTTTCTGAATTATTTTTGTTCTGGATGTTTGGCTTTTTTTGTTTTTTGTTTGTTTGTTTGGGGTTTTTTTTGTTTTTGTTTGTTTGTTTGTTTTTTTTTCCAGTTATGCCATTGCTTTTGCTTTTAAAACATACATTTTTAACAGTTTATTCAGTTTGGCCTAACTGCTTATGATATTTTAAAAAATAAATACGTATTTGGTGAAAGTTTAAAAACAATATGCTGAGCATACAGAGCAATGGTTTCACTGACACTTTTGTGGAGTTGGAACAGGGAGGCTGAATGTCAACTTTCAGGGGCTGGATTGAAATGACACACCATAATAGCTCCAAAGGAGCTGTTACAATCTACCCAGTCAATGATCCATGAACTGAGAAGGATTTGCTCAATTTGAAACCAATACCTTCTAATATGTTAAAAAATAAACAAACAAATGCTCCTATGCTCTGCTGATTCACACAGAAATTTCCTTCTTTACTCTCAGGTAGTGCACCTATCTTCTGCTTCATCCTTGTAGTTCTCTCTACTTTGGCTTCTGAAGTGCTCAAAGGACTTAAAATAAGAAAATATTTTAGCCTGCTTTGACATTACTGTCAATGCTTTTTCAAATCCTGGGATGAAGGGTGAGACATTTGGGCCAGATCAGGGGAAAGCTCAGCATCCCAGAGCTTCAACTCGGAGCAGGAACCGGCACCGAGGGCGCCTCAAGTCCTCGACAGAGCTCGCCCAGGAGCCGGCAGCTCTGCGGAAGCGATGAGCTGCCTCATAGGGGGCGGTGCCAGCGCCAGGAGAGGCGGTGCCAGACGTGACGGATTAAAACCCTGCCTCAGAGAGCGCGAGTGAACAGGAGCGGGGCGAACAGGGCAGGCTGGAGGTGGCTGCCCGGGCAGGCGAGTGGGATGGTGAGCATCCGACGTATGATCCGGGCTTGGTGTAGGAGCTCAGCTCTGGTTGCCCCGGCGGTGGTCAGTGCAGGCACCGAGACAGAGCCGAGGAGAGGGGAGGATGCGGTGCAGAGCTCGGGGTGCAGAGAGCGCCCGCACTGCTCTGCTGAGGGGAGGGTGCGCCATG
>JAOEHY010042325.1:0-14870 GCA_025447955.1 Psilopsiagon aurifrons
GGAGCAGAGGGAAGAAAAAGGGGGAAGTGAGTGAACAAACTGCGTGGCTGATTTATGGCTTAAACCACGACAGTGACCTACCCAAATGAAAGCACAGCTTTGGGTCAAAGATCCATGATAGCAGCATGAAAACCACATAGGTAAAGCCACTGCTGAGACGTCACAATAGCAACAGACAATTGAGGGAATCATAAATGACACACACATTCTTGGGCTGGTTTTGTGTCACTAGTTTGTGTTGCTATAGGAAAGCAGCTGGTAAATTATTGATCATATGATGATGAATATGACAGACACAGAAATAAGCAAGTATAACCTATGAGCTATACTCTCAGGCACAAAAGAACAGTCTACAGATAAAGATGAGATAAACAGCTTGTTTCACTGAAAAAGAATCAGAAAATAGTCTTAAAGTTGCTGTTACACTGAGAGTTGCTAAGGGAAGGACCTAGCTGTTGTATATCCCTGTTTCACCAAATATCATTGAGGAAAACTAGACAATGGGATCTAGATGCATATTTTAAAATGAAAGCTCTGCCAAAGCAGGAAACACTGATTTTATAAGATGCAGGAAGAACTTTTTAAAAGAGATGGATCTATAAATCTAGAATTGCACGGCTCTTTGCTTACAAACTCTCCTCCCTCACATTTTCTTTAGTGTTGCTTTACCCTCCTAACTCCTCTGTTGTGTTCCTTACTTTATGTCACCTTCTAACTAAATAAAAGCCATGGTAATAAAATATTTGCAGTATTTGCAATAGTTTTCTACTATTTCACTCTACATCTGCCTTACCTACTACAAGCATAAGAGTTGGGTTTTGTTCTGTATTTCACTGGTTGTTTTGGTTTTGGCTTATGTTTTTGTTTGGCTAGTTTGTGGTGTGTTTTTTTAATTTTTCATTAAAAACTTTTAAAATATCAGGTTTAGTTTATTCTGGAAAAAGGAAAGCTTATATAAAGATTATAATTTTTTTACTGCACTGGCCAGAAATATTACATTTTTGTTTGCAGTATGGGCTATGTGAAATATGGTTTATAGAATTAATTTTATTAATATTATATGTCATATAAAAGATCATTGTTTTTGTAGGTTTCACTTCAAAGCATGAAAAACAAAACCTTTCTTTTCATTATTGTTTTTTTTTTCTTGGTAATTGTGAAAGTTCTAAAGTATGCATTTCTAAATAATCAGAAAGGAAAAAGTTGTTGTTATGCTTTTAGCTTTAAAAATAAAAAAAATACTACTTTGTGAATATGCCCCTCAGTGACAGCTTAGCATCCCCTCATGCCTGCACGCTTGCTCTGAAATATGGTTTCTACTCTGAGGTGACACATTCACTATCTGCAAAGATACAGAACATCTATTTAAGTATTCCTCACTGATTCCTCTCAAGATCACGTGCTAAGATTCTGCAGTATTCACTTGTGATGCGAGACACCTGACAGTCAAGATTCTGAGAATAACAGTAGTTAGGGATGATTTTCTATATGCATGTGCACAATTATTTAGAAATCTCACACCTACAAAATATTACTTTAAAATAATATTATGAAGCTTAAATTAGAATATATATTAAAAAGGACTATGCTAAATTGAAACTTCAAAATGACAACAGAAAATTCTGCTACATATCCACAGTCATTCAGAGTATATTTCACCGAGCCAATTTAAATTTTAAATAATCACAAGTAGCACTGTGAGTTTCATCTCTATTATGCCTGTCAGATGCTCTTCAATGTGATCAAGAGGTCCATTCAAATTTATAGATTCTTCAGAAACTATCTCATACTTGAATCTTCTGACAGGACAAAGAACAACCCTGACTAAAAGAGAACCTTCCATAGTTGGGCATGGTCTGATTCTGGCTGCCAGTGGCCAGCATATGAAAGATTTCCATGGGTAATAGGTTACTTCTCTGAGATGATGATTTTTATGCAACTTTCACAGAATGCTACTGATGTGATTAATAAATTAGGTATTACCTAAACAGACAATCATCGATTCCATTGCTTCTAGGCAATACAAAGTAATGGAAGTGCAATTTTGCTAGTTGTTAGAAATGTCATACTTCAATTGTGTGAAATATCGACGGTTGAAAACCAAAGAAATTTCTTGTTTATAATATTATCAAGAATTATACTCCCCATCCCACCCTGATGAATTTTTAGAGAAAAAGCATTGTAACAGCACTACCTATCATATTAATCTAATCCAGGTAAGGAAAATGTCACACAGTAATTTCAACTGTTGTCAAATTATACCAAATTTCAGAAGACAAATGCTGTGATTAACAGAAGAAATAAGACAACTCTAGTTTACAAGGATTAGCACTACTCTATGGGAGAAACAAGCAATTAGTGAATATTGTTCTACTGAACACATTGAATATATATGCATGCTGCTGGAGTGCTGGAGAATATTGTTTTAGAATTTGTGATCACTGACCATTTCATCCAAAACATACAAAATTATCTCTGGCACACGTGGATAAGCAATATCTTATATGACTTGTGGGGCAAGCATCATGCATTTTTATCAGCTCTCTGAAATTCCTACCAGTTCAAAGAGTAAGCATCGTAAAATTATAATCATCTCTGAGAACTTTTTGACACAAAATTTCAACACTTTTCTTCCATCTTTGCCAAAATATCCTAACTAGCTAGGCAATATGAATAGTGGTATCTAAACAGGACAGCTGTCATGGTTCAACATAATCTCCAAATTTTCAAGAGACATAATTAAGACCGATAGCGCTGTGTACTAAGGGCTCCTGTTAGTAAGAACTTAAATCAGCTGCTCTGTCTATAGTAGGCTTAGTTAGTCTCTTTAGAGCCTTTTCATAATGCTCGAAGCAAGTTTTACATATGTTGACAGTGATGGCCATAGATGTTCTTATGTACGGCTGTTAATATGCTAGGGCTGATCTTTCTTTAGCTCAAAGGACACCTGGAAGAACACAGTGTTTCGTTTTATAGAAATCCCCTTGACAGTCATATCCTCACACTACGTACAGAGCCAAACCTTTAGGTGAAAAACTACCCAATTGGCACTGATCAACAAAACTTCAAGGCTTCAGGTTCTTCTCCAGGAGCTCTCCCTCACAAGGCAAAGTTCAGAACACCTCAGTGTCAGATACTCTACATTAACAAAGTTTCATGCTACTGAACTGAGATAATTGCAGATGTGGGCATACAACACACAGAAAGGATTCTGTGTCATCCTGTGACATTGTTAAAAGTTGAACAACTCTTAAATGAGCTTAGCACTTCCGAAACTCGTGTTCATACTGATGCAATTCAGGAGAGTATTCTGCCTGTTATGTGCTTAATGTCTTTTAGTCCTTCTAGACTACCACGAACATAGGTTACCAATAGAACATGCTGTCCATAATAAACAAGCTTCTGTATTAGAAATCAGAAGCCAAGAGAGTTATAAATGTTTCAGATAACAACCAATTTAATCATTCAACGTCTCCCAGGACAAAATTCTGACTAATATCAAGATTCATCTTTTAAATACCTTTTCTAGTGTACCATGAATATGGTAACAGCCATTCCCTAAGCACTTCCAGGCACAAGCAGTGCTGAAGAAACAACGCATATACCATGCCATGCTCCAGAAGCAGCAAGAGTCACACCATACTATCCCACACAATAATGGTATATCTATCTGGCAGCTTTAGTAATGCATGAATGAAAAAACAAATAATGCTGAATTTCTCTGCGTACTGTCTGTAAGGCTTTATGTAGAACAGTTTTATTTCAAAATAGAGTAATAAAAATTGCATCACAGACTCACTCATAAGGTCAAAATACTGCCATATACCTTGATATTGGATAATTATCCTAATACTCTTTCTTTTTTAGAAAAGATGTGGATATATTATCTTTTCTAACGCTTAAGGTTCACATTCACCTGCAAATGACATAATTTCTCCAGATCATTGTTTGATTTACAAAGACAGGTATTAGCTCACCTATACTTAACCTTGCATGCTCATTTCCAATATTTGGATCCATTTTCAGGTTATTGTCATTTTTTTTTAACTTCATACATACAGGCTGAAAATTTCTGCAGGAGGTAGATACCTCTTCATGTTAGTACTTCAGGGATTTGTTTTTTAAAGTAGCAACAAAAAGAAACCATTGCCATAATTAAAGAAATCATAGAATGGTTTGGGTTGGAAAGAATCTTAAAGATCATCTAATTCCAACCTCCCTGCCATGAGCAGGGATACCTTGCACTAGACCCAAGGTTGCTCAAAGCTCCCCTGCTATTTACACTTTGTTGCTGTTGTCATTTTGCTTTGTCACAATTGCTTCACTGAAGCTCTAGAAGCTTGAAATTTAGCACACAGTTATCAGTTTGTCAGGTATGTACCCTTTGCCATTCCTCTGGGAAATAGTACCAAAGTGGAATGTTTCTGCATGAGACCCTGGCTAAGGCTCTGCCTCTGCAAATTGCCTACATAGAGCTTGTTTCATTCACCTTGCTCTTCTGCATATACCAAGAAAGAAATGTGTTTCAGAAATTATTGCTCTGGCAGCCCACAGCTGGTACTAGTAAAGTATGCATCATTAATCACATTGCTATATGAACAGAAGCTGAGACCCTCATGGTCCCTCTCCCAGGCTCTGCTGTGTGCTCTTGCCTTCTTTCTCACATCAACCTGTGTTCCACATTGCCAGCCAAAAGTTTTTTAGCAATGTTTGCTTTCAGCAAACCCATGAGTATCTGTGCCAGCACCAGCAGGAGTGGGAAATATATGAACACGCATTCGGATAGAGTGGGAAAGCAAGAAGAATACTGATTTAGGACTGTCATGGGACTGCCCTCTCTCTTTCCATGTTTCTTGTGCTTCCACCTCTTGAAAACTGACTCTAACCAGGATGAAGGGGAACTCAAAAATAAACTTAAGAGGTAGTGGAAACAGTCTATAAGTAACTACTCCTAAACACAAAAAGATCTGACCCTAAAGTAGAAATCGTGATCAGGGAGCATCAGTGTTTCCCACCTAGGCCAGTAGTTGTCAATCTCCTAAGTTTCTCATAGATCTTAGACTGGCCTAACATTCCAAATGCATAATTTTCTAACCTTTATTTAGAACACATACAGAAAAATAAGGTCACAAAACTAAGAATTATAAATTTTAAAAGTCTGGGATTAAAACTGCCCGTCCAATTCTAATGGTCAATGGCTACTGATCTTAAGATTCATTAGTCAATTCTCTGAAGATTTTTTCTGCCTCCATACACAGAGTAGGCCACCTTCATGAAACAAAACAATGACTGCATGCTGAGATATTTATATACAGTGGAAGACACTGATAAAAAACCTCCTGCAAACCAGAGAAAACAGAGACATTACAGCAAGGCAAAGCTGACAGAGTATTGGCAAATACCCAGAGCTATCACTTAAGCAGCTCAAAGTTATTCCATTTTATTCAAAATGGTAAATTACTTGTGGGGGCAGGGGGAGATTTTATCATTTCAGATTAAGATTCAAAATCAATGGATGGTTTGAATGATTTTTTCCATGTCTTGTTCCATTTCTCCATCTGTCAGACACACATAATATTTCTTACCTCTCCTGGAGAGGAATTTTCAAGATGAATAAAGGTTTCTGAAAAAAATCCTACCTGTTATTCCACTGGTAGTTCAATAGAGATGGTATAAAGTAAAATGTGGCATGCCAGTAAAGAATGAAGGATGGCATATAATTAAATTGAGTTCCAAATACTGCTTACAACATTGCTCTTTTTACTAAGTCATGATTCCTGTAGAAAGAAAAAGTGGTACTTGTGGATCTTCCTGCACGTGCATTCCTATGATAAAAGCCAGATTACCTGAAGTAATTTCTGATCTGATAAAACATCTGAGCATTTGAATTATATATGCTAATACTTGATAATTTATGTATGTATGAGCTTGTTAGAATTAAATGAAACACATACTTCTCTGTATTGGATTTTTTTTGGTTTTCTCTTTCTGGATATTATGAATTCCTCTTCCCAACAACTTCCATTGCTCTTTTCTGAACCCAAATCTATTTTATGAATAGCATTATGGTAGGTTACTACTATAAAGAAATTGAGGGAACAATCCAGTTGCAATAGAAGTTTTGAGGTTAAAAAAGTTTTATGCTTCTCTAATTCACAGCACTGGTGAAAAGAGCTAAAAATTACGACTGCCTATTTTGGTATAAATGATATTAAACCCCCTTGTCAATATGCAATCTGATTTCAATTTTATGCCTTTCAGTATTATTTCTCTTTACATTTCTTCTGACCCCTTGGGTTATTTTTTTGTTGTTGTGGTTTTAACCAGATACACAATGCTTCCACATTTTGAATCAATGCCTATACTCTTCACTCTTAATTTTATTAATTTGCTAATTTTATTAATTAATCTTTTTTTTTTTTTTTTGCCTGATACAGAACTGGATTGTGATTTCACAGGTGAGATACATTATGCACTTTAAAACACTTCAAAAACACAGTAGTTAATAGTTTAAACTTCTATTCACATTTTCAACAAGATTCATGAGTTTTAAAAGAAAGGACAGTTAGATCTTGTCTTTCCCATCTGGCTGAAAACAAATTTTATTGTGAGAATTAAAAAAGCAGCAGAAATCTGGGTTCTTTGCTGCTTAAAAATTCCTAGTACTGGATGGGTTCCAAGCTACCTGAAGCTGGAAAAAGGGGCAGATACAGAAAAATGCTCCAAGATTAAAGTATGTTCTACTTTCATTCATGCAAAGAGGAAAAGTTAGCAGCCAATACTGAGTAATGGAGCAATGAAAAGGATGTTAGTTTATTTTTTTCAAAACCAACACACATTGAACAGTCACCAGTTCTATGTTCTCTATGCATGTTGGTCTTAGAAATCAAATAATGCATCAATTGTTAGCTCTTATCTGGGGAAATTCTAACTTTTCTATAATATTTATCATCTGCATACTGTAACTGTATTCAATCTGAGTGCTCAACACATGTCTCAAAAAGCATGTGTAGACACACATAATTTCTCAAAGTTCCTGCCTCAAAAGCACCATATAAATTGTGAGAATTTCTCTACAGAAACTGCTGAGAACATTAGCCAAGTTAACATAGCTATATGAGTTCCAAATGTCAATAAAGCTTTAAAAATGAATTTTCATTTCCATTTTCAATATTTTTATAGTGTATATATGTAGTGGGTGTGTGTTCATATACACACAATCATAGACTAACACTTCCAAATCAATGAAAAATATCAGAATCATTTTTATATCCATATATTGGTTATAGTATTTTCAGACAAAGATAGCGAAGAAACTGCATTTAGAAAACACAGTTAAATCAGTAAGTGTTTCACTGATATCAGATAAAAAGAAATTGTCTGTTTCACACTGGGCTTCAGGTGAAGAAATTAATAAATATGCATGCATATGCAAAACAGTTTATGCTAGCAGGAACTGCAACAGATTCCCAAAGGGGTTTTATTTATAAGTTCCTTGTTTTGATCTGCATTTGTTTTACCCAAATATTCACTTTTGCAGTAAACAACAGTATGGGTCATTCCTGAAATAACATTTTAAAGCTTAAAGCCAAATACTTTAGTAAGATCATCCCTTACCCATGGAAGAGGTCTAACCATGCTCTTTCGCAATACACTAAGAATAATCAAAAGATTCTAATTTGAAACTTCAAATTTACTGTGCAAATTACTCCAAGATTGCAGCATTGAATTGTCTAATAAAATGTTACTAGTGGCACAATAAGTGCACCAAATACAGCAACTGACCAGCTAATCCAGTAAAAATGAGAGAACCTCTGAATGCAAAAAAATAACAAAACATAATTTAATTTCTCTCACTTCAACTGGAACAGGATTTGAAGAAAATCAGTCTGAAAGAACAGAGTCAGTCTTGCAGAATTAGAGCTTGTGGAATCATGTACAGCTATCCAGAAAAAAGCTTAAAATGTCACCATATCAGAGCAATGATACATAATACTGGTTCAAGTGTAAATAGTAGTTCAACACACAAAGAAGGCAACAAGTCTGTTCTAGACTAGAGGATAATTAAGAAATGATTCATTTCCATGGGTCATTTCTAGTCGTGATGTATCTCCTACTGCCCTGCATAAGCCTAGCAAGAGTTTCTCCAAGGAGCAATCCTTCAGGCTCAGCGGAACAAGATGCATGGTAGCCAGTGTGGAGCCAGTGCTGTGCAGCACAGCGCTGACATGCATAGCCCCATAAACACAATTGTTGAGATGCTTGCAACATAGTCTGTGTCTAGCAGCAACCCTGCCCATTCACCATCCCTTGGGTGCAAACACAGGACAAAACCATGAACTTTCCACACAATACCAAAAAAAAAAAAAAAAACTCCACCAAAAACCAGTCTGTAGAAAAAAGTTCTTGTCTGTTAAAGCATTTCTTTTATGTAGTGCAATATTGAAACAAAGTTTAAACAAAGACAGAGTTAAGCTTTTGAGGCAACAACATCATAGGACTAACTGGCTGCCTGCCTGCCTGCCAACTTTATGAATCTAAGCCTTTAAAAGATCTCTTTTTTCTGATGATGATTTGATTCAATTGTTAAACAAAGTGCACCTGCCTGCTTAAAATCAACAACAGGAAGATTATCAGTAAAGATGTTTTTTGTGAGGAGTGTGAAAGAAGAAAGCTTATTTACAATAAAAGAAAGAGATAAACTGGAGGGTTAAGAGGTCAATCAAGGTTATCACGGAACTAAAATTTAAGGCATACAGAAAGCTGATGCTGAAAGAGCAAAAGGTATGCTTGCCTGAAACAATAAACGTCAAAATTACCACTGAAAATCTATTTAACCTTGAAATTATTTTCCCATCATTTAACTGCATTTAATTGACTATACTAAATTTGTCTTGATCTATGATATTGATCATCTGTTTCTGGAAATGCTAACCATCTCCTCTGAGGAAGATAAAACCTGTAAGCAATGTCCTGTAATTCCTACTAGATGCTAAGCTGTTGGAAAGCTCTAAGGAAGCTAACTTTGAATATGAAGCTTATGATCAAGTCACCTCTATTCTTTCCAAGATGGATTTTTCTCTCTGGTAGAGTTGGGTTGCCATAAACCATCATATGGATGGTTCTATGCATAGCTTAAGTTTGCATGTTCTGTTCTCAGAAACCTTCAAGTCTGTTAACCTGAGGGCAAGGAACAAACTTGAAATGCATTATTTTATTTTCCAGGCAGCCATTATAGTTGAACTTCACAATGTTTGAACTTCTCCATTCAGTTCCTGTGTATTAACATACTTTGCACAACATCATCAACTAATCTCTGGTAGAAATAATTCAGAAGTTTTACACATTTCCACACACATTTAATAGTACCTATAGTAACTGTTATGCAGGCACTTGACAAATGAACTGTGTATCCCTATACTGGAGGGGGGAGATTGGATGCTGTGTGTCTTTGTTATTAATAGCTGAAAAAAGAGCTATAGTTATTTTGCTTATTTTTACGGAGATGAGTTGTCTCTGATTCCATCTCTTCGCACACAAGTTGCCAAAAGTAAATTACCAAGTCTCACAACCTGCTAGCACAAATAGGTAATAGATTTTTACCACAGCAAAGGCTTCTCTCACTGCCCTAAATCCTCCAAGCAATACTGTTTCCCTCATAAGCCAGGGAACAACCAGTTTACAGAAATTTATCTTTGAAGGATACTTAGAGTTTATTGGTAGATTCAGAGGATGTAAAATCTGATCTTGTGTAGTAGCTTGGCAGCAGCACCTCAGAAACTGAACAGAAACTTGCTTGTGTTACATGCAGTAAAAAGGCTTAATTGAAGATGGTGTTTACAGAAAACAATATACTGGCAGCTTTAGAAATTTAATTTTTTTTTTTTTTTTTTTTTTTGTCTGGCTACAGTCTATTCAGAACAGTATTTTATCATTCAGTTAACTGAATGATTTTTCTCCAGAATCCACAAACACTTCAATAAACAGGATACTTTATACAAAACCCTACTGAAATGTTTTAGAAATCACTACTGAGATGGGAGAAAAAGTAGAGAAAGATGTAGTATTTAGAGAAAAGCTTTTAAATCAGTGGCAGCATGAGCCAATTTTATCAGGATATGACTGCCACACAAGGTCAGTTTCTGGCCTATACAGAACTAGTAGGTGGTCCAGCTATTCTACATCAGGTGTACAGACCACTGTAACAGTTGTATTTCTTCTAATACAAAAAGAACATAACCAAATCACTTCTTACATATGAAATATGTAATAAATATATTTTAAAATCTTCTGAAAAAAAGCTTCTGACATAAAAGAACAGACCACTAAGCTAACCGACAAACATACAAGCCTTCACAGGATGTGGTGCATCCTGTGAGTGCAGGCCAAGCAGACCAGAGAGGATAACAGGTTATAGTACTGAAATCCCCCTTGGTGCTTGTGTTAATTTTCCATGGGCAAATTTTCCTATGCGTGAACAGATTTTCAGAGAACAGTAAGTACCATCTAAGGAGTAGAAAGCAATTATATGTTGGCTAATTAAAATAAGATAGCTAGGATTAATAAGTTAGGATAAGCACTACTATGGTGGCCTCCACTACCGACATCCCTTGAGTCTTTGCTGACTTTTTTTATCCGTTCAAACTTTTCTTATTTCACATACTTTAACCCATGTGTTGACTCTCATTTCAAGGAGTTTCACAGGAGTTTCTGAGCTTAACCAAATGAACCTGCTGTTCCAGATGTATTCCTCACACAGAGTTGGCCCAGCTAGTGCTATTAAGCAAGGATTTGGCCACTCTGCTTCAGAAACAGCCAGCTCTGGATGTTGCTGTACAGGGCAAGATGGCAAGGAAGATGTGAAACTTTCATTAGACAGGATCACCAGAGCAACAGGATGATCTAATTGCCTTTTATAACATTCTGAATACAAAGACCTTCCAAAAGAGATTTAAAAAAAAACCCAAACAAACAAAAAAAAAAAAAACCAAATAAAAAAATCCTTCTAGTCCTTTCAAAAAGAATTATGAGAATTTATGAAGGAAATCATGTCATTTGACTGCTAGAAGCAGTAAATTAGAAATGTTTTAGCACACAGCTAGTTTAATACCAAGTCATACATCCAAAATGAGGTTCAGTTGCAAAAGAGTCCTCGCACTTTCAGACTCTTCTCATCTCTAATTCCTTTATGGAAAAGCCTTCTATCTGTTTTGGGCATCTATAGGAAACTTTACCCAGACTGCCCCCTACTACTGGCAATGCAGAAGACATTGTGTTCCTTGTCTACAAGAATGGAAATAATGTACTCATCATCCAAGCAGTTTTGAAAGAGCAGGGTGGCCTCCATCTTACAATGGCTCTGTTCAGTTCAGCACCCTCATCCTGCATAGTTCACAAGCAATGGCCCATTATAACTGACAAATCAACACAAATCTGGAGCAAGAAGCAATAGTGTAATCTAAGATGCTGAGTTGTTAGCTTTGGGGGTTCTACCATTTGGTCCTCAATGCCGGATCAGGTCTGATGTAGCTACAGTTTTTCTGACAAAATCAGAGTCTAAAGTCACATTATACCACGTTATCATATTTTGATATAGCAATTGCTTGTCAACATTTCGCTACATGATGCTTCATCTCATTCAAGAATAGTCAAATTAGATAACCATCCTTTGAGTAATAAGGACACAAAAAACAATGACAACAAGATTTGTGAATTTATATCAAACCAATCAGGCTTTAACCTCATCTAATAACCTTACGTGTTACAGATGAAAATTTTCACTTAAGAGCAGATATGGAACATTTTTTCTCTAATTGAAAGCAAGAAATGTAAGGAGTTTCAGGTAATAAAAAATGGTGTCAAATATTTAGTCATAGTAGAAAAGAACACCTATGTAGAAAATATCCCATTTAATCATTGAACAGAAAACTACACAGAAAGTAAACATAAAATGCAAAATTTCATAAAACAACATTTCAACATAGAAGTTTCACAAAAAATCTCAATTGTCTTTAATGTTAGCTTTCAATAATATCTATCAAAAAGATATTTTATTCTTTTTCATTCACAGAGTCACCTGTCAATACACAACAGTTTCCTGTTACGACAAGTCATTTGTCACTCCACAGGGCAAAATGTTACTTGAAATAAATGACAATACTCAGATGCATGTGAAAAAAAATAATTTTCCCATTTATAGGGTTAGGAAATAAAAAGGTATAGGAAATAAAAAGCTGCTCAGTCTTAAGAAAGGTTCTTCATAACTTTCCCATTCATGACAGAAAAAAAAAAATAATACTCCAGATACTCCAGCAGGCCTTGGTCATTCTGGCCACACAACCTCTTCTTGAACAAACATGCAAATACATATGCATACCTCTGTCCATATTCATTGCCTGTGAACGCAGTTTCCCATCAAAGTAGATGTTGAGGTAAATCAAAACCACAAACAAAGCAGTGGAGTTTACTGCAGCATGCATCTTTATACTTGGCAAACAGCCAGAATACATCCCATATTACCAATACGTAGTTCAAGGCCGGGTTGGACAGAGCCTTGGGTGGCATGGTTTAGTGGGAGGCATCCCTGCCCATGGCAGGGGGATTGGAAATATAGATGATCTTAAGGTCCTTTCCAACCCTAACTATTTTATGATTTTATGATTCTATATTAATAAGATGATAAGATAAAACCCTGTTGGTGCTCTGTGCCTCTTTTTTGAGTCTGGGAAAATTTCGTCATACCCCTATTTTCACTCAAGATTATGCTGACTGAAAGGTGTATCCATTTACAATTCAATCCTTTAAATATGACATATAGCCTACAGGAAAAACAGTGCTACATGAATTTCCTTAAGTTTCCCCCTTAATGGGCAAAGTGAAAAACAAGTATCACATACACTCAAAAAGATTCTGTTTTTTAAACTCTTAAATATTCTAAGGCTTAGTTTAATTCATTTGGCTTAGTTTAAATCATTTTAGCAATTTAAAATTATTTTTTTTTAACTCTTCTTTAATTAAAGTCTTGCTCTCTGTGTGTTGAAGCTTCAACACTAGAGACTCACAGATGAAGTTTTCCAGAAGGGAAACTCCATAAATGACTATCCAGTTGCAAAATGGCTACTACCTCATGCTCTTCTCAATGTGATTGACTACTGGCAGTGTAAGACACCAGGGTATCTCCTTGCTTTAATTCCTCGGGAAAAACACCAAGATGCAGAGGGTTTTCTGGAAGGTGTCAGTTTATTTCAGTGCCACTGAGAACAGTGAGATGCAGCATTCATTTTGGAAGGAAGCCGTTGCACACTTCTTGGAATAGAAACTTCATGTAATTCCTCTAAAGATAGCTAAATAAATTTGTGAATGTCTTACAGCCCAATGCAACCGTATAAATAAAAACATTTATTTTCAGTCATTCTCAATTGCATCCAACTCCACTGATCACTTTTTCTACCAAGACTGGCTAACACTTAGAAATACTGCCAAGTATAGTGTGCATATAGAAAGAAACAGGGTTTGGCTACTTCGCTCTCATATTACATCATTTTATCGCCTGGTTCGTTTGGCACCTCTGGTTCCCAGAAGAGTTATTTCCTTGACCTTCTTATCTCACGTGTCCACATTAACATCAACTCCCTCCCTGCACACCACTGTACATCTACAGCCATGAAAGACTTTTTTTAGCCCTTCCCAGTTCCTGGGAGTGTAACTATAAAATATTACTCCCTCCCTCTCTTCTTTCCTCCCGATTGCTGTTAAAGTGTTAAATAAGACCAGATGAGCTAGAGGAAAAAGACAGAGATAACAATGTATATCATAACTACAATAAAAAGCAATACACAATATTTTTGTGAGAGATGATGTGGTTCTGGAAGAAAAATGATCTGACAGGAATGAGGTATAGAGATATTGGACAATGTACTTCAGCTACTTTAATGCCATTTTGGCAAAACAAAATAGCTGTGAATGCTGATGTCTATAATCTACTTAACCTGCACTACTTGGCATTGTAATGCAAAACAAAGTTGATGCTAAAACTGCCATGAAGTTGACACATAATCATTTAGCATCAGGATTTAGTGAATTAGGTTTCCACTGCCTTCAAGTAAGCTGCACTGCGGCTTAGTAAGTCCAGTGGTTTGAAGAAGACAGACTATCAGGAGCTCCTGAACACGTGAATTGCAAACTCAGGTATTTCTATCAGCAAGTCTTGCAATGATACTCACTTTACTTTTACAGGCATCTCCATAGTTAGTTACTCTTCCAGGGAGAGACTTTTTAAAAAAATCTAAAATTACCTCGTATACATTTCTCAAGAATGGTGAAATACGTTTCAGAAAAAGCCCATATTTTCTATATTCTAATAGCACCTAAAAGCTCCCACCTAGAGTAACAGTTCAAGCACTATACAACCATAAAACAAAAGGCAGGCAGTAATATAATATTATTTTCAAAATTTAGACAAAAGAGACAGATTTAAGAAAGATGGCATTATGCTTGTTTTGCAAAGTGAACTGTGTCACCAGCACACTTGCTTACCTAGGTTACACAGTAGTTTGTGGTATTAGGAAACAAGGGAATGGAACAGAAACCAGCATCCGCTGATTCCCAGAACACTGCCTTAACCAAACCCCAAGGTTTATGCCATCTAAAATCAGATTTTTGGTTTCTTTAAGTAAAAAAAATTAGGAACAGTCATGGTTTAAGCTCAGCTGGTAACTCAGTACCACACAGCTGCTTACTCACTCCCCTCTCCTTCCTCCCCCTGCTCTGGAGGGATGGGGAGGAGAACCGAAAGAATGTAACTCCCATGGGTTGAGATAAGAACAGTCCAGTAACTAAGGTATAACACAAATCACTGCTGCTACCACAAA
>JAOEHY010042326.1:0-18602 GCA_025447955.1 Psilopsiagon aurifrons
TTGCACTTGGCATGGTTAAACTTCATCAAGTTGGCATCAGCCCACCTCACAAGCATGTCAAGGTCCCTCTGGATGGCGTTCTTTCTCTCCAGCGTATCGACTGAACCACCCAGCTTGGTGTCATCAGCAAACTTGCTGAGTGTGCACTCAATCCCACTATCCATGTCACCGACAAAGATGTTAAACAAGACTGATCCTAACACCGATCCCTGAGGGACTCCACTTGTTACTGCCCTCCAGCTGGACATTGAGCCATTGAGCACAACTCTTTGTGTGTGGCTAGCCAGCCAGTTCTATATCCACCAAGTAGTCCACAGCTACGTCAACATATTACAGTCTGTCATACAAATAGATAAGAAAAAATAAACAACCAATGAAGCAGAAGTCCAAACTTTGTAAGTATTTATCTAGGGAACAGCAAGTGATGTATAGTTGCCCTGGGTTCTAGCAGTAGCAGCCATTTTTCTCCTTCTTAGTAGCTGGTGCAGTGCTGTGGTTTTTGACTTTCGGCCTGGGAACAGCTCTGATAACACCAATGCTTTCAGTTACTGCTTAGCAATGTTTAGTCTGACCAAGGACTTTGTGAGTCTCATGCTCTGCCAGGGAGGAGGGGAAGCCAGGAGGAAACAGCGACAGGACACTTGAACCAAGGTGACCAAAGAGGTATTCCATACCACAGCACATCGTGCCCACTATATAAACTGGGGACAGTTACCTGGGAGAGTTAGATCACTGCCGGGTGGGCCCGGGTATTGGTTGGCATGTGGTGAGCAGTTGTATTCTATTCCCTTGTTGTTTCCCTTATCATTGTTGTTATTGGTGGTAGCATTAGTGGTCTGTGTTATACCTTAGTTACTGGACTGTTCTCATCTCAATTCATGGGTGTTACATTCTTTTGATTCTCCTCCCCATCCCTCTAGGAGCAGGGGGAGGAAGGGAGGGGGAGTGAGCGAGTGAGCTACATTTCTGACTGGACTTAAACCACGGCAATAATATGTGTGATAGTTTATTAGTGAAACTCTTTCTCAGATCTGGCAGGTGGAAGGCTGAAGAGCTGTGCATTTGTTTACAATGTTGAACAATATCAAGAATAGTTAAACTCAAAACCAAGTCCCAGTAGACCTGGTAAAAAAGAATAGAAATATTAGCTCTTTAACTACACCTAATGCACCTTTGAGACCTGTTGTAGAACTTATTGTTCATGAAGCATTTTGACATCATCATATGAAAAAAGTTTGAGATGTATTAGTGGTTGGTCTTGATCATAAAAATACATTATAGTCTACTACTATGTAGTCTTTTTCAGTGAAGTAAAATAATAGTAAATTATTTTTATTATGTTTATGTTACATTGTAATTATTTTTGTAATTATATATGATGATCAGTACCTCTGCAGATTTGCTTTATAGTTAATTACTGTTGTTATTGCCACAATTATAAAATACCAGTATAGGAATCATATATTAAAGGAGAATATGTGCTAAAAGTTGAGTGAATCTCCATTTAGTATGCAAGAATAATCAGCACAGAGGGAAAACTGTTGATATATTGTCTCAAGCATATTTATATATCAAGTTATAAGCATTCTTTGACATTACAAATCAGAAACTTAAAGATTCTAAGAGCGTCTCTTCTGAGTGGACGAAAGACTTTTATTCTTTTTAATGGATCACTTTAGTACAATCTTAATAGTTAAGTCAGCAGAAGCACTGATATTCAGAAATGGAAGCAGAAATATGTGCAAATTTCTTTGGAAGCCATGGTGGAATGCCACAGCACTCACTGGGTATAAGGATGTCAGGGAATTAGATCTGGGAATTGAAAACTAATATTACTTTGGATGCTAGCATTTTTTGAACTTGGTAGTAAACTTGAAGATTCTTAAAAATCATGTTTTTTGGTTTAAGTGCTTCTGTAAATTTGGATTATGGTTTCCAGAGTGCAGATATTCATACATACAGAAATGCAATGTTCTCAGATCTTGCAGTTCTTCCAAACTTCCCTATAAAAATAGCTTCCTACCACTGTGTTTTCATCCTGTTGTTCACATTTTGTATGTCTCCTCTCCCCTTCACTCCCTTGTATCTGATCTAAGACAGTACCTGGGACTCCTCTGTAATGAAATGAGATGAAAATATGAGTACCATCAGAGCTCAGTTCATCCATATGCCTAAAATATTTGGTTTAAAATGAGATGGTACTGATGACTACTTTGGACACACAAAATCAGGGAAGATCCATCCCAACCCTCTGCGAAATGTTTTCGCAATTGAAGGGTATTTCATGCTGTACAAGATTAAGAGCAGCTATTGCATGATTTTATAAGTAAAAAGTAAAATAGACAGATATTTCATTTTCATTAAATAATAAACAAGGGTTAAATATATAATTTAATACCAAAATACTATTTCAAGTTGCGAAAAGACTAAACCAGTTAACTAATGTGCAAAATTTCTGGTTTCAAAATGCAACGTGTGAAAATATAACTTGACAAGTATCTAATACAGATTTTACTGTAATTATTATTAATTATAATTAACTTTCATCAGGTAAGTGCAGATAATTGTTTGAAGCCTCCTTTTTCTATAATAACCTGTAAGATCAAATAATCAATAACATCATTATCTTTGTAACCAGCACAACCTGTCTTCTTTATAAGGAGTAATAGGAGAGTACGTATCAAAATGCATTAATAATTTAATCTAGAATTGGATTGACCAAACGAGTTGACCTAGATCTTTGTACTTCAATCGTGTAATGAATTTGGCCCTTGGTTTTTTTCCCATTACATGAAACCTGCAAGAGCTTCACTTACTAATTTTCATCAGTCTTCCACCTGTCACAATATTTCACTTACCTTCCTTTGGTTGTCAGTCAAAATTACACAAGTCCCATAGAATCATAGAATCATAAAATTTTTTGCATTGGAAGAGACCTTTTAAGGTCCTTTAGTCCAACCACCCTGCAATGGGAGAGGACATCTTCCACTAGATCAAGTTGCTTAGAGCCCTGTTGCACTGATAATACTTCTATTTCCTACAGAATGAGGGAAAGTGTCCGAAAACTACTTAAAGTTTGCAACATACCCAAATAAGACAGGAAGAAGAAAACATGCAAATTCTGATAGGTAGGAATAAAATATGATAGATATGTTATTCTTGTAGTAAAATGTAGCATTTTTTTTGTACATGGACATAACTGGGAAATAAAGTCTGCAAATGACTGTGTTTGAATTAATGTTTGAAAACTGGACATCTCGAACACACAGCTAACATTTAATCATATTACCTTTGGCATAAATAGGCTCATTCTTTCTGATAATTACTTTTTATTTTGATAAAGAATCTTCCATTTTCTTTAAAGGTTTTTCTCCCTGGCAAGAAGTGTCACAGTAACCTGTGCTGAAGCCAACTCACCTCTCTTTTAACAACCTGGTGAGTAGATAGCAAGCTTTGACAGGAATTTTTCCTCATTAAATGCTACTGGGTAAGTCTTTTCTGTTTGTGGGGTTTTATTTATTTTTTTTTTTTTTTGGATTAATGGAAAACTCTTTATGATCATAAAATGTAAAAATTTTAAATTTAAGTTTTTTGTGGCTTTGTGTTTAAATTTTGTGTTTTTCACCTGCTTTTGGAAATACATTTTTTTGTATGAGCATGGTAGAATTGACAAAAAATCTAAAGCTCTCAAGCCATCAAATCTTCAAGGATCTCAAGGATTATCCTGTGCTTCCTTTGGTACAACTTTAACAATGGAGCTACCCAATAGAGCACTCCAGAAGGGTATGACATTTCTTTTGAGTTGATACCATGAGTACTTCATAGCCGTGAGGATTCCCAAATATCTGGACAAAAACATTCATGTCAAGCTTATACACGGGCACACTTACTTTCACTGAGTGAAAAAAACAAGCCAAGAGACAATAGGTTTGCACTGGTTTTAGAAAGTGCTAAATTTGATTGCCAGTAATAGATAAAATCCTGTATTATTTACTTGCAACACTGTGATGCCATACATTAGCTTCATGGGAATAGAGAAGTCTTGTTTAGTAAGATTGTAACTTCCAAACTCTAGTAAACTTTTTTCCAGACCATCATGCCAACCATCTGTTAAAGCATCTCTGTAGAACTAGCCATCTGTTAAGTATTAAACCTTCTCAAGAGCTGTGGTTGTGTGTATTTTTTTCAGGAATATTTAAGTTTTCTGTTTCATCTGGTATTGTATCAACAAATATGAATAAGTGCATTATTCTTACCACGAAAACTCTTGCAGTATGCATACTGCAGATGGGCAACTTTTAATACATTAGGTACCATTCATAGGCAAACATTCCATCAGAACATCAGCTTTATCCATTATCAAATTCAAAACATTAACTCTATTTCTATTATCTTGTGATTACATAACTAAAGATTAATAAATAGACAATAGCTTTTTGCTCTATTCTGCTCACATTAAGAATGTTAGAGCTAATCTAATAAGGCTTACTTCCCTTGCACTTGTGCATAGAAAACTTGGAAACTCTGAAATAAAATTGATTTATACATCAAACTGAAAAAAAAAAAAATGTCCTGTGCATTAAAAAAAGACTGCTATATAATCTCATTTGTGCCATTGGCAAATATACTGTATTGTCTGTATTGAACTTATTAAGGGTTTTGCAGTTGGTGGTGGTATAATGAAACTAGTTTATTGATGTGCTAACTGGGTGAAGCAGAATTATTTGTTGTTGATTTATAAGTCATGGATTTTTATGGTAACTTCAGATATAACTGTCATTTGTAATTACCAAGAAAAATAATTCTAATTATTCTGTGCTGTATAAAATTGCAAAAAAATGTATCAATTTATTTAGATTAGTATTTTATTTCTTTGCAACATAATAATACCATACAGCAAAATAGATTATTTTCTAAAACAACAAATTGTCAGTGAATCACAATAAATATAATAAAAAAGCCTAATTTCAATCAAATGAGCTTTTGACATGATAAAAATACTATAGAAACTGAAAATCTTCAATAACTTTGTTTTGGAAATAATAATGAGCATTTAATAACCTTTTTTTCATTCAAAGGACAAATTAATGTCATAACTGATAAGTCTTAATGTCATAACTTGCAAGTCTTCTATGAGGTCCTGATTTGTAAAAGTGTTTTGCGTAAAGCAAAGCATGTGCTTAAAGGTTTTGCTTTTCTGTACTGGACTGAATAATTTAGTTGCTTTTGAATAATTCCAGTGTTTGTATGGAGTTATTTCAGGTACTGATATAAAGATGTCATTTACCATATTAACAAACTTCATTGATGGTTTGACTATAATGGTCAAAAGGCAGAATCTGAAGGAGGGCTTGGAGGATTCCCTATTGCATCCATAGTGAACTAAAGCCAGATTGAGTGCTCTTCGTTAGGCATGTAAGCCCAGAATTCAGTGTTGTGCTGTGACTTGACAATTCTCTGTCACGAGAACATTTGTATTAAATTCCCAGTGCGGAATTCTTTCAGCAAATGTTATCTACTGTCACATATTTTCTGGATTTGAGGACCAGGGCTGCTGCATATGTGCATGGCATTCAGTCTGCTTATCAGCCACACAGATGGCATCTTCCTTGCCTAGTGACGATGCCTAGAAATATTGTGTCTTTGCAGAGGGATAGAGAGGACTTCTCACTTTTTTCTGCTTTCAGAAGAAAGTAGGCTTAATTTTATGGAGTTTAAGTTGACCATGTGTTTACCTCCACTTGCCCCAGTGGCTGTTCTCCTGCCTTCCCTGTCATAAGCTTTAAAATTTTTCAGTTGTTCTGATAGATGTTTTCACAGTTACTGCAAATGCAGTATATGGGTCTCATTTCTGACTGTCCAGAAACGTTAATTAATGGATATATCATTTCCCATTTTGTGACAATTCTCATTCATATTTGCAACTCTGCTTCGCAGTACCATCTTGCAGGAGCCCTCATTCTATATACTTCTGGTTCTGACTGAATTAGCATCTTATACTATACTTACAAAAGTAACATGAATTTTGCAATTGATTGCGAGCCTCTAGCAGTTCACAAGAACAGTTCTGATCATTGAGGTAATCTGATGCATAATAATTGAGAGATTTAAATAGTGAGGTTATAGGCAACACATCTTCAGGAATGTTTAACTTGAATTTGATTTCTGTGTTCTATAAAAACCACATATATTTCCCTTAGGGAGAATTCATGTCACATTAAGTTCTTAGTCTTCAGTCTGGGTAACCAGAAGGTAAGGGCACTGAGGTTTGCTATTACGTCTATGGACAATTATTTTAGAATTTAATTTTTTTTTTTTTTTTTTTTTTTTTTTTGCAGGTAACCTGGTGTGCCTACTGTAGGTATTCTATTCTCCTTTGCATTTGTAGGATATTTTATTAGATCAAATGATAAGCTATAGTATTTATTTCTCAAAGTTATTCTTAATGTTAGAAGGGAAGCAACAGTATAATAGACAATGCTACATTTACCTACAGATCTTTCCTGATACTGCTGCTATCATCAAAAGTATGACCACATGTTGTTATTTCTGCTTTAGATCACATGTGAATACCGTGAATATCATGGTTCTTGTGGAGAAGCAAATGGTCAGGTGGCTATGCAACAATATAAGATATTACAGTCTATTCCTATAGCTTTAATTGACTAGTATTTTTGCTTTTTTTAGTGAAAAGGCTTAGCCTCTGTACCAATGCACGCCATAAGAAAATTTGGCCCCAGTGGAAGTAATTGTGAATACAAAGTTTTGTGAATACAAAGTTTGTGAATACAAGCATTTCTTAAATGCAAAAAGACTAGCAACCTCAGAAATATCAGTGGATAAAGGTGAAGAAAGACTAAGAAAAAATAAGGACAGGGCATACTTAGTTACATAGTAAAAAACACTTCAACTTCTTCAAGTCTTTTTCAATAGTCATATTTTTCTAGCTGAAATCCTTCTAGGCTTTTCCCTCATCATGGAAATCACTTTAGATTGCAAGTGCATCATGGATGCTTCCCAGTCGTGGTTTAGGCCCCTCACGTAGTTTGCTCACTCACTTCCCCTTAGTCCCGGGAGGATGGGGAGGAGAATCGAAAGAATGCCACTCCCACAGGTTGGGATAAAAACAGTTGAGTAACTAAGGTATAACACAAACTGCTACTGCTACCACCAATAATAATAATGGCAAGAGAAATACAAGGGAAGAGAATAAAACTGCTCATCAGCTGATACCAAGCCCACCCCAGCAGCAAACCCCCTACCCTTCCAGGTCTCTGCCCTCTGTTTTTACATCCCGGGCATGACGTGCTGTGGTATGGAATACCTCTTTGGTCAGTTTGGGTCAGGTGTCCTGTCTCTGCTTCCTCCCGGCTTCCCCTCCTCCCTCGCAGAGCATGAGGCTCAGAAAGTCCTTGGTCAGGTCAAAATATTCTAAGCAGTAACTGAAACATCGGTGTTATCAGAGCTGTTCCCAGGACAAAAGTCAAAACCACAGCGCTGCACCAGCTACTAAGAGGGAGAAAAATGACTGCTACTGCTGAACCCAGGATATTCACATAACCTATTTTAAATGCTGTCTCCAATATTGGCTTTTAAGCTGAACCGTTGCACTCCTGATGAGAAATATGTATATATCACACAGACATCTTGCAGAGAAATTTAATATTTTTTTTTCAGAGACTTGCAGTATGAAAATGCATGCTAAAATGATTACTAAGCACATGTTGTGCACTGTTATGAATAGGTTGCACTTCTGACCTTCTGCATTAAACCCAAGTTGAGTGTTTAATGAACTACTGCTTCTGCAGTATCTTACAAAAAGCTCATTTAGTTATTACTCATATATTATTACTCATTAAGCTTCCCACAGTCCAGGGAAAGTCCAGTGTTAGCTAGCCATCTTTTTAGCGTTGCCACATACTAGACCTCTATACAGTTAGCATGTGCTTACAGAATCTGCTTGATGGAAAGTAGGAGCCTGCCCTCTTGGTTGGCTATAACACATTTTTGCTCTACTCATTAGCAAGGCAAGTGGGTGTAGTTTACATGCCACATGCATGTACGCAGTGCTAGTATACCCACAGGATCACTAAGTCTGGTTATTTGGGAAAGTGTTCACAGCATCTGCTCAGATACTCTCAGACATCAGAGAATCAATTATTTCCTTACAAAGACTGTGAGTGTAGAGATATAGCAATACAAAAGAGGGAGTTTCTTGGTTAAAAAAAGCCACAACCTTACTGAATTACTATAAAAGAAAAAAAGAAATGTTTTACTAACTTGATTATTTAACTCACTGCTTGTTACTTAATGTCCAATAGATGAGGGAAAGAAGGGACAAGAGTGGCTTTCAATGCCATGAGACTAAGTTGCCATGGCCAATCACTTTTCCTTCTAAGTGTTACTCTGTTACTCTCAGGAAAGCCTGAAGTGTACTTTGTGTCTAAGCAGCTGAAAATCAAAGGAACAAATACACTGGGCTATCTTATCTGCGTTATAACTCTATAGTAATAAAAAGGGCACTCATGTGTCCAATATCTTTGCCAGTTTGCTTCAGGTTTGTAGTTGCTTTATTTCCAAGGAGTGCAAAGAATTTAAAGAAAAGTGAAGAATGCATCACCAGATATGTAAATTTCTGTATAAATCAATATAAGAGTTGGATACCACAATGATATTGATGCAGGGAGAAGACAAGAAAAGCAGCATGGGGATTGCTGGACACGGACTGTGTGATAAATTAATAGATACTGGCAACAGAATGAGAGGAGGATAGCTTTCCTCCTTGCTGCTAAATTTGGCTTTCCCATGCAGTCAACAACCTTGTGTATGTATTGCCCTAAAGCAGACTCTTGATCCAGTCAGTGGCTTTCCCAGTTTTTCCCGGACCCCTGAACAGCTCCAGGACCCTCTGTCCTAGACAATTTTATACCTCTTTTTGTTTGTTGAACTGACATTTCTGTGTTCAGTGGTTGTATTTTTAGCCTCCAAACAAGGGTTTAGCTTGGTTTCTGCAGTATTGTTTTCCTGTCTCAGAGATGGTGCTGTGGCTTAACTCTTTCTGTACTAGGAAGCGTTCTTAGAAAAAAGTCCTGCAGGCTTCCTTTAAAGATAAGTAGACAACCTCATCCCAATAAAAACCCTATCATGATGAAAAAAAAAATTAATCAACTTTTAAGGTAAATGTAGTGAGAAGCATAGATGACACCAGTGAGTAGCTGATGATCATAATGGGGAATTGAGGTAAATTTGCACAAATGTGTTAAAATGCACATCATGGTAGAAAGTAAAATAAACTCCTTCTCTCATAAATGTCAGAAACACCAATTTAACAGAAGACAAACACCATGTAAAATAAGCTACTTCTGACACCTTATTTTTATATAAGTGTATTTTAAAGTATCTGTGAATTAAATATGAATGAACAAATGTTGGGGTCAAACACAGTAAACAGATCCTATAGGCCAGAAGAGAATCAATAGCAAAGCTGCAAAAATCCCAGTGACTTATTTTCAGAGACCTACCCAGTTGCAACCTAGAAACAGAAGAATCAGTCTAAAGAAACTGTAAATTGATTCAGAATAACCTATTTCAACTGTCCTGGAAGAAATTGCAGGCTTCACTACTTTAAGTGTACATGTGAGAAACTTTTCTTCACAACAGCTGAAAGAAGTAATTTCTTAAACTTAAGGTTTCCAGAGTTACTGTGATTTTTAAGTTACCTAAAGCCATTACAGATTTTCAGGCGACCTGTTGACTTTGTATTTGGTCCATTACTGCCAACTAAATGGAGAAATTCCAGGGGAATTCTAGGAATTGTATTTCTAACCAGCATAGCTTCTGGCAGATGTGGACCCCCCTTTCCAAGATTCAAGGTGATCTGGATGATTTGCTACCCGGCAGTCTTTATCTGTTGGTATAACACAAGAGATGACAGAGGCATCTTTGAAAGTGGAAGACCTGATAGTGCTTTCTCAATAGGCTATCACTAGGTGGACAGCTGGCAACTCCAAGATTTGAGGTGTGAAAAGAATGTAATGCCTAGCCCTCATTTCACATTTCAGTTAAGTAAGGATGAGAATGATATGTAAGCAATCCAAAACAGACTGAAGAATAACACCTAAAAGTTAGGTAGCTGCTCCCAGTGTGTTGGAAGGAGATGACGTACTTTTGGTCAATCTAGTTTTAACTACTAGAGAGCACGCACAGTGGTCCAGAAATGACTTGTGGTTTGTCTTTCATTATTTAGGCTGAGTAAAGTCTTCCTTGCTCTTTAATATACTTTTACTGCAGTTCTAGCCTTGTTTTTTTAATTAGTTACATGGTTTGAAGTTTCTAGAGCATGGGAAAAATTTAAGACATTTGAGTTATTTAAAGCAGAAGAGAAAATTAAGATGAAAAAAGTTGTTTTCAAAGTTAAAGAAAGCTGGTTCAAAGATTAATGTAATAATCTATTCACTATACCCAGGGCTAGAGATAATGGGCTCAAAATGCAGCAAGGAAAAATATTTGGCAAAATTTCCCGAAGTTTGCAAATGAAACTGAATGCTGAAACTGGCTGTCTGGAAGGCCAGAAGAGTCTCTATCACTGAAGATCTTTTGTGCATGAATGCAATTGGATAAACTTCCGAGATATTTTTCAGTTTTGTTTCCTATGATTCTATGCTATCAAATGGTTTGATATGACCAAGCAGAAGGAATAAAACAACACAAAAAACCAGCAGAGACCTAACTGTAGAGACTATGGGAAATGAAGCCTCTGACATTTATGGCTGTTATTGTATTGAAAAATCAATTTGGTTTTCCTCCAAAGAAAGAGCAAAAGCCGCATGCACATGCACCAGATTAACAAGGTATTAGCATCTTCACGATTGCGGTTATTTCTGAAGCTTATTTTTGCCATAAAATTAATCTAATTGATGCTTTCTTATTCTGCAGACCACTAAGTATGAAAATACTTATCTGAATGCAAACTTGCAAATCGCTTTTCCTTTCTACAGTTTTCCACTTCTTTCCATTTAACTGTCCTGTCTTGAAATCAGTAAAAGAAAATCTTTATATTTAATGACTTAGATTACACAACTCAGATGTTTTGCTATTTGCAACTTGGTTGTCATAAAACCTTTATCCCAACCCCTCTGCCCAATTACGAGTCCTTATTTTAAGACCAACTAACGTGAGCACTATTCCTAGCCTGAACATACGTAAGACATCTGCTACTTCCACATTCTCTGTTTATATCAATTAAGTCTTCAAGAACAGGCAAGCCCATCTGTACTATTTTTCTAGTTCAGTCTCAGAAAAAACAACACCATTCTCAGTCTTCAAGCTTGCTTCTATTCAAATACACCTAAAACTTCATCCATGTCACTTCAAATTCTTATTCACTGATAAATTCATCACCTTGGTGTCAACACTTGTTCTTTTCCAGCTATCCTTCAGTAGCCCTTTGTGATCATAATGATTGATAAGTCTCTTGGATCAATGCTATGAGATTTTTAGCACAGATATTGTAATACATATTTTAATGATGGCTATGTCTGAAGCCAGGTGCAGAGTAATGATATGTTTTGAAGCCCTATTTTGAGATCATTATCCCTCTGATCTTTGAAGGTCTGGTTATAAAGGACTTGTATTTCCATGATAAATAGGTGCTAAATTATTCCTGGCTTCCTTTACTCGTGGTATCCACTCTGTGTAATTCAAGATGAATGAACAAGAGATTTACTAGTTATTACTGATGTTCTTCCTCACGGAATTACAGTCAAGTTAGCATTAAAGTAAGGATAATTTTCTCGAGAAAAGAACTCCAGACAATGGGCAGCAAGTAAGAGAACATAGATGCTTCTGTTCAGTGTTCTGAAGCTGAAGGTTTATCATTAGGGTTTAACAGTTGGAAGGGTGTTAGGACAGAGGACATGTCAAATGCTTTGTCTCAGAGCAATCGCTCTTGAAGCACACAACTTCTAACTGATGTAGGGGATGAATTTAGCTGTGCCTGACATGGCCTGCCTTAAGCTTCGCTGAACGGAGTTCCGCACCCTGTGTGCAGTGTGACAAATGGTGCATACCTAGCAAAAACTATAAATATGTTAGTTCTGTAATAAAAGTTGTGTTTTACTGCAATACACTAGGGGAGTTAATGCCTCTTTAACAAAATAAATACCCTTCATTTCAGGATATCAATTAAATGAATCACATGATGTTACACCAAAATATTTTCTTGTTTGCATATAAAATGACTATCCCCAAGATGTGTGTCTCTGAAGCAACATAACTGTTGGTCTCTTCTGTATTATTTATTTATTTAATATCTTGAAGTGCAAGCTAGTCTCTCAGGTGATGTAAATATCTCCATGAGTACTCTGCATTAAGTTACTTGAATATTTTCACTGCAGGACACCATAGTGATATGAGGTTGCCTGCTATCAGATCATTGATATGCTTAAGCTTTTCTAAAGCAGGCTGGCATAATTACTCCCCATTTCAAGCTACTACAACTGCTTGCACGGTATGCGTATTGACAATTTATTGCTAATCTTTGTGGTTTTGCCTTGTATTAAATATATGCCACAGGTATACTTTGCTTTTCATCAAGCAATCTCCAAACTTCTTTAATAGCTTTATGTAATGGACTTCACCAGAAGCCTTTATAAAAGCCTTCTTCAATTAATGTTAATGGAGCACTTTGAAAATGAAAAATGTAGTATAAGTATTGAGTACTATAGTTCTATTAAAACATCCTTTTATTAACCATTTTGTTAATGGTTTAATTTTAAATATTTCTTTTATTACAGATTTTTAGATCAAAATTATTTATATACAAAATATTCAGGATTATAACCTGTCCCAATAGAGAAATCAAATTAAGAAACTAATTTTAATAACTAGAAATAATAAGAATTTTAAACCTGCAAGGTCTTCAGGTTTTTATTCCCTTAATTCCTTCATGTGCCTAATTTTATTCCTTTTGGTCTCAGTTTCTTGAGCCTTCACTTGGCTGCACAACAGCTCTTTGCTCTCAATTGAGTTAATAGCTTTCCTCTTTCTGTCTCAGTGTCTATGCCAACTAAACACAACTGGTTATTTCTACTTTACTAAAATGCACTCAGTCTTTAATCTACTATTTAAACTTATTATTTTCCCATTACTTTGTTTTCTGACTCAAAAGAAGTAGTACAACATGACTTCTCTGATCACTTCTATCTATGCATTTATTTGCATAGAGAAGAGATACTACCACTTTATGTCCTATCTAAAACTAATCAGGCTCACTGCCAAAATGTCTTCCTCCTAATTAGCCTGAATCTTTGATGAGATACTGGATATAGTGTTATATGTATGCACAGAAATGTATATTGAGCCTTACAATCTGCCACAATTGCACTGCCATATAATTTAGCATGGCCTGGTTCTACAGTTTTAGTGTTTCTTAAATGATTCTTTGGTTTATCATGCAGATGAGATAAGGACATAATTACTAATAGTTTTCAATATTGCAACAACCATAAATGATTGTGTTTACATAATCATCTTGTGGCATTTCTACACATAAAATTATTCAGATTGTTGTCTCTCAAGACTAATATCTGTTAATTTGTGAGGGGTGTCACAGGTCATTTATCTCAGCTGGGCAAAATGAAATTTCAGATAAATAAAATCAAAATTCTTACTGGTCTTATCAATCAGTGAGTAAGTATATAAGGAAGTAAGATTGAATGAATTTCTCAGATTGAATGAATTTCTCAGACCAGGAGAAAGAGTGTCAAAGTGTCATCACATTTTCTCTTCCTGCTACTACCCTGCTAAACGAGGTTGTATAACTCTAGAGCATTAGTGCCGGAGCCTACTGCCTCCTCAGACACCACAATTCAAGTGCTTGTGGGATTGTTTTATTCCATATAAACCAGATTAACATGGATATATTATTTCATTTTTTCAAAGCAGCCCAGTTTGTTGTGGATAAAATGGCCTGGGGAATACTCACATGGCAGGTCAGAGAGGTAACAGTTGTCTTTGGGGTTGGGCACAGTCATTTTTTAGCCAGTGCAACTGCAGCTGGAAGAAGATTATGACTATGCTAATGATATGACTGCAAAGACTTGGCTCTAGGTTAGCTTGATGCATAAACTCATTCATGCGTACAGATTAAAGTCCTTCTTTAATTTGTACATGGCTAGGCCTTAGGCTGTGACTAGGAGTTGTAGTGTCATAAATTTGCAGGGGGATATCCTAATTGGAACTGCAGTGGTCATGGTGAATAAATTTAATACAAATCTCAAAGACATTTTTCTTTGGCCAATTTCCCTTAACTATGCTGGGAAGAGTTTTACTAAAAAAAGGAGGGGGGAACATAAAGCTACAAAGAGGAAGAGGCCTCTAATAATGTTGGCTGTTGCAGTGTGTCCTCTTGTGTTAAGTGATGCGGCTTCAGCCATGAGTTACCCAGCTCTATTTCAAACATGAAAGTATTTGTTTCAATTAGTTATGACAATGACAGCTTATAGATATTGCAATATTTAAATACATTATCTTACTGGATAAAGAGAGTATTATTGCTCATTTAGTGAACAAAACTCTTTCATTGGCTTATCATTATGTATTTGTAAAGTTCTTTAGTTTATTTTGTCATTCATTTACTCCATAGAAAAGCAGTGAGGCTTTCTGTTATATTGTAAAGGCCAAATATAAAAAGATTATATGTTCTAAGTTGGTAACAGCCACCAAGGCAAACCCACCATTCTGAAAAATCTTGCTTAGCTACCATATAAATGCAGCCCATACTTTACAGCAAATCTTTATTGTCTTTATATTCATATGACTAGAACTGCGTCTTTATGAACCTGTCAAATTTTCCTGTTTCCAAGTCACTTGTTTGCTACCTCACAACCAAGTCCAACTAGGATGTCGAATTTCAGTGTTTCACTTCAGTCCCCTAGGAAACCTCAGCCTAGATGGCATTCTCAGACAAACTGACAGAGCTAAACTGTAAGGCAGTGGAGTTTCAGTTGCTACTTTCCTAAAAAGCACAGAGAGAAGAGGAGGCTGTAGGTGTATTGTCTAAAATATCTTGTGATGGAATATTTTCTGAGGAAGGTAGGAGGCCCAAATTCAGATTTCCTTTTCTGTTGGAGTTGGTTCAAACTCACATATCCAATGACTGTGTCCTAAGTCTCAGGATTTTAGGTAAAGAAGAATAGGAAACTTGAAAGCTTAACCTACAGAATCAACAGTGAGAAGCAGGTATTGAAGTGCTGAGCTGTGTAAAACCACAGTCTGGTTGTTCCTTTCTCTATCCTGAGAGAAGACAATCCTAGACTGTCTACAGTTCTAGCAGAGATGACCAATAAAACCTACTGGCCAGAAGTGAAAGATTATTCAGAAAAGAAATTAAGCACAATGTGGGATTTTGGTGGATGACCTTCATAGGTGTGAACATAGGAAAAATCAACCTTTCCTTAAAAGCTTACATGAGCCCAACACAGAGTACAGAGAGCGGAAGTGAGGTCTTAACTACTTCTCAAGAAGCTGAGCTGAAATACTGACCTATTGAATAGTGCTATTTTTCGTCTTTCCTTTTCACAGCTCCAAGCACAGCTTCTTAGCAGAGATCAAGGTATTTTCAGTTGCTGACTTTCTAATGGTCAAAGATGTTATTGAAATATTCAGTTTGGCACAACAGTTGATGTTTACCAGGAGTCTGCACTGTACATTATGTAAGACAAATCTGGACTGTTTTACTAGAATGGGTCTTTATCAGCTATTCATGAATTCCTAAAACTGTGTTGCTTCTGGTACTTCTCTTGAGCTTTGTTTTCTAGTCTTCCTGAGTGCAATGATATGTGATACTTAGGTAACACTTCTGCCACAAAAGTGCTTTCCGTGGAAGTGTTAATTTGCATTACATGATCCAGAACTATGTGTTTGTTATAGAATTAAATGACTGTGATAAAAATGTGGCTTACACATATTTTTGATTAGTTGACTTGGATTCAGTTACTGCTTTAATTAGATATTTGACAAGGAAAATCACAGTGTTGCTTGTGAAGTCACATAGACTGCTATGCCTTTATTTTACAGAACATTTATATAGACTGCTTGCTATCATCCAAATTCTGCATGCATTGTGAAAGTTTGATTTTTTTGTCACCAAAGCCACAGTAGTGGTAAATTGGATCCTATATTGTATTTACTTGAGTGGTATTGATCTTTCAGTTTCTATTTCATTAGCTAGAATTCCTTATTCATGGAGGGTCTGAATTTAATGAGACGCTAATATAGTACTCACTTACTTACTATTTTGTGAACAAGAATCTTTTTATTATTTTTAAAATACCCCAAAGCAAGAGAGAGAAAAAGAAAAAAAAAGCCACCAGAACCAATCATAACAGCAGATCTCGGTACCATAAAAGCAAGAGTTTTTCACAGCATAATCATCCGTTTGTCATCTGCAATGCCACTGGAGATTCATGTTAATTATGCTCATTCATCTGAACTAGCCACAGGGGAAGTCCTCTAAAGAGCTTAAGGCAGTCTGGCAGCAGAGGACAGTGGCAACAGAGGACAGTCCTTTTATTCCTATCTGCACATTGTGTTACTTACTGAACTTGCTGCTACTTGAGCAGTCAAGAGACTAACACCTGTAAAATCAAATGGTAAACTAAATATAGTAACAAGACATATACGCATTAAAAATGCCAAAATCTAGACGTGCTTTAAATTTGCAAAGTCTTAAATACAATCTGTCATTTTAAGTAGACACAAGCATTCATACAAAAAACAAATATGAAAGGAATTTTAAACTCGTACTGTCAAATGCTTGAAACTTAGTAAGTGCCGGATTTCTAATTCTCAGTTTTTCCACTACAGACAAAATCAAATTAAGATATAATCTTTGATTACATTGTCACATTATACTTTATTTTATAAAAGCCTGTGCTTATTCAGTGCTTAGTATAAGCACCATCTATATGTTCAAAAAAAAACCCCAAAGTCTTCATTCTGATTAAAATGCATGAACTAGTTTTCCTGAAATTTTATTTATAAACCCCAACATACTCACATATACCCATGATACGGAAAATGTCATCCCCATGCCTAGTGAAGCTGTAGCCAAATGCATACAAGATCTTATGAAAAACCTATTGAGCAATCTCTAGAATTAGGTAAAGGTTAGATGGCCATGTGAATAGCTTATAGATTTATAGTGAGACAGTAAATGTCATTTATGAAACCTTCAGTTATTCTTTTTGTTTATGTTTGTGCTGTACATGTTAGGGGGAAAATCCAAATAAACTGTAAGGGATAACATCTGAATTAACAGTAATACCCTTCCTGCAACAAATACAACTTTCTTCCTGAAAGAAAGAGCATCAAATCCACATCTGTCTTCTTACAAAATATAATATTCAAAGGAATCACATCGGATAAACAAATTCAAATGAGTTCATCTGAGAAAATCCACCAGTAACTTAACTACTATAGACAATGACTTACAAACCTAAAGACAAAAAACTAAACCAACCAACCAAAAAGAACCAAACCAACAAACCAACCAAAAGACAAAACCGCCACCCAAACCCCTTAAAGTTTAAATATTTTTGGCTTATCATCCTAGGAAATGTCAATGCAAAATTGATTGTATTTAAAGAAGTGGCAAAAAGTACAGCATCTAAAGAAAAATATTTCTTCAATTATTTTTTCACATGCCTGACAGATTGCTTTTGATCTTCCTGATAAAACTGTCCTCACATGAGAGCTGATATCTTGCCTTGTACATCAAGGGCATAATCAACAATAAAAGTTCCTTTTCTGGCTCATGGAAGATAATTGTGAAAAACAAATGCTCCTGAAATGTTATGGTATCAGACAGTCCTCCAGAACCCCCACTACTATGTGAGGCAACAGGCAAATTGGACTTCTGGAGACAGGGCATATCGTGCCTGCTCTGCCACTGGCTGACAGCTGTCTTCCTGTCCCAAGATTTGAGCACCAGGACCAAACACTTTGCTCTGTTTTCTGAATGCACCATCTATGTGGTCAGAGCTAGATCACGGACTCCAATGCCAGTGAAAAAGCAGATGACATCTTCACAAGTTACAGCTACAATCTTGCAGCCAAGCCCAAGGATAAATGCAATCAGTATATGGATGATGGACGTTTTGGCAAAAGATGAACCTAAGCAAGACAGAAAGTGTGCTCTGGGAAAAGTCAAGCATCTTTACAGACATTATAACTTCTCTGTAGTATTTCATCCAAAAGAAAACATCTTTGTTGTTCTTTTTAGTTCATAATTCTCCTTTATTGTTTTGAGAGGTGTTATGGATTTACCATCTCTTGCAGCTCAGTCCCACACAGACAGTCACTCACTCCCCCGCCCCCTCTGCTATACAATGGGGGCAAGAATCAGAAGAGTAAAAGTGAGAAAACTCAAGAATTCAGATAAAGTCAGTTTAATAGATTAAGCAAAAGTTGCATGCACAGGCAAAGCAAAATAAGGAATTAATTCGCCACTTCCCATCTGTCATTGGTTCAGCAGTAGCAGTCATTTTTCTCCTTCTTGGTAGCTGGTGCAGTGCTGTGGTTTTGACTTTCGGCCTGGGAAC
>JAOEHY010042329.1:0-23725 GCA_025447955.1 Psilopsiagon aurifrons
TGAAGGGGGCCTATAGGGATGCTGGGGAGGGACTCTTCATTAGGGACTGTAGTGATAGGACAAGGAGTAAAGGGTTTAAACTTAAACAGGGGAGGTTAAGATTGGATATGAGGAAGCAATTCTTTAGTGTAAGGGTGGTGAGGCACTGGAATGGGTTGCCCAGGGAAGTTGTGAATGCTCCCTCCCTGGCAGTGTTCAAGGCCGGGTTGGACATAGCCTTGGGTGATACGGTTTAGTTTGAGGTGTCCCTGGGCATGGCAGGGGGGTTGGAACTAGCAGATCTTAAGGTCCTTTCCAACCAGAACTATTCTATGATTCTATGATTTTAGGGGAAAACAGCCAATGGACTCAGCTGAATGCTGTTGCCTGCTATGTAGCACTTTTATAGCCCACCAACTAGATGTCTTCAGGTCAGCAGCAACTGGCCCTGACTTCCCTCCAACCATCTTACCAGCAAAGACTGAATTTTGATGAAACCAGACAAATTCTGCGGTATCATCAGCAGGCAACAATCCAACACTGCACACAGCCTCTCCTGCACTGAAAGACTGTTACAAGAGATGGAGCCCAACATCATGGACTGGATGGACTTAGCAGCTTTATAGGGATTGGTCCATTCACTAAGGAATGATCTCTCTCTCTCTGTGCGTATATGTATATATACTTATGTATATATATGAGATAAGTGTGATGGTGTATTAAAAATGTGGGATGTGAGCATGACATGAATGGTATGGAAGAAGGGGTGGATACTGTCTTGGGTTCAGCAGTAGCAGTCATTTTTCTCCATCTTAGTAGCTGGTGCAGTGCTGTGTTTTTGACGTTCAGCCTGGGAACAGCGCTGATAACACCAATGGTTTTAGTCGCTGCTCATTAATGTTTACTCTGACCAAGGACTTTCTGAGCCTCATGCTCTGCCAGGGAGGAGGGGAAGCAGGGAAGAAGCAGAGACAGGATACCTGACCAAAACTGACCAAAGAGGTATTCCATACCACAGCACGTCATACCCACTATATAAACTGGGGGCAGTTACCTGGAAGGGCTATATCACTGCTCTGGTCCAGTTAGATATCGGTAGGTGAGTGATGAGCGGTTGTATTTGCTTCCTTTGTTATTTCCCTTATCATTATTACTATTGGTGGTAGCAGCAGTGGTTTGTGTTATACCTTAAGTTATTGGCCTGTTCTTATCTCAACCAGTGGGAGTTACATTCTTTCAATTCTTCCCCCCATCCTTCTAGGAGCATGGGGGAAAAGAAGGGGGGGGAGTGAAGAAGGTCTGTGTGTCTGAGCTGCTAATTGAGCTTTAACCAGAACATTTAGCTGCCCAGGTTGGCCTCAGGTCCTTCTTCTCTGGTCACCCTCACTGTATGTAAAATTATTCTTTCCCCAGTTCATTTTTTGGACTGGGTTAACTGGGCAGAACTCTGAGTAGTGAGAACACTGGCTCCTTTAACAAATGAGTTTAGATCTATAGACATAAGATCAGTCTTTCCTTGAGTGGGAACCAATATGCATGTTTACATTCACCTTCTATCCTTCCAGTTCTACTATGGCAGCAATCCCTCTTTCAGGGGAAAAGCTGAATTTAAGGTAGTGTATCTTAGATGTAAATACCACTCCTGCAGCACAAATTGCTTGTGTAAATGTTTTGCAGACTTCTGAAAAATCTACAATTACTTAGTTTTTAAGGTATTTAAAGATGAATGAGAAAAAGAAACATCATGAATCTTCAGATCATATTTTTTCATTACACTATGAAGTGTACTTTACATAGCACTTGTACAAGTCACCATAAAATAAGGTTCCTGGTTTATATTAACATTTGCAGATGTAAGAGCAGTCTAATCCCCACACGTATATCTGTTTTATCTCCTTTACTTGAAGGTATGGCCATATATTAATTTCTTTTTTTGTTAACCAATGAAATCAGAGAAATTATTCCAGCACAAGGACATAACACTGTAGTAGAGGAATGTGAGCATGGCTTTTTCACTAACCTGTAAACATGCAGTGACTGTCACTCCCCCTTGCTGGTAGCAAAACAGCACAGATTTGATCTTTGCAGGCACATCTGAAATCACACCAGCTGGTTAAAAATTAACTATTGTCTGAGGCTCTTGACATTATGCGTTTACTTGAGATCCTACATCTCTAAATGAGCTTACCACATTTCTGGATGAAGCTAGTTTTATATTAATTGAATTTTTTATCACTGATTAGCATTCTAGTTTATAGGCCAAGCATGAAGCACAAAATACTGGGCGGGATGACTGGGAATGATGGCGTATCAGCCACGCACAAAGGAAATAAATGCAGGTTGCAGTTTGTTTTCAGATGAGACTGCTAATGTCAGCCTCTTCCAATGGAGGCAATGCAAAATTCTTCTCCATTTCAAAATGAATTTGAGTCAAAGGCACTTTCTTATTTTGTATACTCATTCTCTCTCTTTCAGAACACAAAATAATAGGAGAATCATAAGCTTTCTTGTGCTAATAAAAACAAACACAAACTATAGCAAAGAAGCACCTCCAACAAGAAATCCTGTCTCACCCTGAAAGTCTCTCATGAAACCCAGCTCATGCAGCAGTTGGTTTTAGACATTCCAGCTCCTGCTTGCAGCACATCCTCCAACAGTCACAAAGCCAGGCAGAGCCCTATTGGATTGGAAATCTGAGTAGGGGATCTGCCAGGCAGAGCTCCTTGCAGGCCTGGAGCCTAATGAGATTGTTCAATCAGCATAAAGCTCAGTGAAAACAGCATATCACCCTCCCAAACACACATACACATAGGTTTATCTAAAGTATGCCACTGGAGAATTCTGTACTATATCAGGTAGTAAAGGAGGGGGAAGAATTTACAGCACACAGCACCCATTAGGCTCCATTCAAGTGCACAGTGTGCTCATGGTATGGGCGCAATCCCTATGCCACAAAGATCACCTGACAACAACAGAATTCACTGCAGAGTAATGAAGGTTTGACTTGGCATTAGTGATTTTCACTAATCCACAGCAAGGGCTCGTGTTTTCTTGAGAGTTCCCTGTGCTAGTAGCAAGGTGACAGCATGAACAGAAGGAAAGCAAAAAGTATTTAATTGCAAATGAATTACCTCCATAAACAGCAGAAAACAGCTATGATTCCCACTTGGCCCATTAGAGCTCATTTTTTCCTAATGCATCCCAGATACACGAACTCATTCACAAGGTAGAACACTGTGAATACTATCCAATATAAAAAATCCTAAATCTGAGCCCTCTGCTTCATGTGCATCATGTGAGAGCATGCTTACAACACTCACAGACTCAGGGGAGCCTCAGTGTGTTCCCAAGATCCTGAGAGAAAATCCTGTCAGGCTTCACACAAGAAATCTTAAAACCAAAGAAAAACTAACATCAAAACTGAAGCGAATCTCCTTCTGCATCAACGTTATTCTTGTGTCTCAGCATAATAGCACTACATGGCAGTGAAAGTCATTTGGACATTCTGTGTTTCTAATTTAAATTGCAGTTAGTTATTCATGACAATGAAGAGTTTCGCGGCAAGTGATCTCATGTACTTCCTGCCTTCCTCTGATTTTTCCTTCTCCTGTGTAACAAGAGAGATTAGCTCACCCAGTTTTGTGGAGGATTGCACAATACTTGCTTTTCCTGCTAAGTCAAATCCATTAAGCTTCCATGTTACTAAAGATACAAAGAATTACTTAAAAACTCAAGTGAAATGCATTGATTTAACCACAGAGTCAGCCTGAAAGCATTTAAGGATGCTTTCAAGTCAAACACCACCCTCATCACTGCAGGTCGGATTCTGAAATCTCAGCATGTCCTCCTTGGACAGGGAACACCTCTAGCTTTGGGTATCTTGGTCTACTTCTACAGGACAATCCATGCTTATCAGTTGGATTTGCAGTTTACCAAGGAAGAAGTACGAGAGCAATTTACTTAGGGCATGAAGTGCAAGATTTGGCCCAGTTTATGCATTAGAAAGTCTAAGCACTACAGCAAATATGATAGCATAAGAGAAGAATCAATATTATATCCTGATTCTGCATTTCCTACTTGTGTTTACCTTAGATGCTGGAGTCTGCATTTTTCTAGACCATGTCCTTTTTCTATGACCAACTTTACAGCTAAAAACCCCAGTCAGATTAAAGAAAAATACACATGCAAAAGCCTAGTCCATATATGTGAGGTGCTCTTATTTCACCTATATTCTTTAGGAACAGATATGATCCCAGTAGATCCCAGCATATGAGAAAATGATAGGACAAGTCTTTTGCTGGGATCACTAGGGAGGAAAGAGTTTATAATCTTAATGGAAGTGCCTGAGGGCATTCTTTTAAGTAGCATAATGCTACAATTTCTGTGGTCATCATTTTATTTCAATAGCTTCTGTTAATGGAAACATTTTTTACCAAGGCTTTCCAAGGAATGGAGTTGTTGATAAAGTGAAGATTATTTCTGAGCATGGGCAGCAGTTTTCTCACTTGCTTATTTACTTTCACCATTGTTAGAGAAATGTGTTGTCCAAAACACTCCTGATCCCAGTGATTTTCTAGCTTAACAGTTGCTTCTCTCCATTAACACCTTTTTTCAGGGCACTGAATCAAAACATCAGTCAACTGCACTGAAGACAGTTAGCTGACAACGTACTGAATATATCTCCTGTATCTATCTGTGAAAGGAAAAAGCCTTCATAATTTTGTTTCTCTCATGGATCCATGTTCATCACCCCTTTCACTACTGGGAAGATGCAGAAAAGCAGTTGTTGGTGACTGCATTATTTTCTAGTGATCACACAGAAAATATTTCATTGGGCAGATCACATGCAAATGATACGTTTTAAGGCATAGCTGATCTCTAGAGATACAATTTGACTCCAACTAAGTGACTGAGCAGGGAACAATGAGGAAGCAACACATGCAGAAAAATACACTATCAAAACAACCTTGAAGTCTTGTGAAACGTAAGATTACTCACCTATTTACTAAGTATCTGTCAAAAAATGTACCCAGTAAAGCTAAGTCCATTCGCTCAGATAGCTGGTAGGATCTTGGTAAAGTACCTCCCAAGACCTGACAAATAGGTTTAGAAACAGTCCGGAGGTAGTACCCACTAATTACATAAGTGTATTTCATCATTACTTTTCCATTCTCTTTACTTTTGATGTTTTGCTTTCCATGGCAAAAGTAAAATACATGCACCTAAAATGCACTGCCAAATATTAAGTCCTTGTTCCAAAAGCTGGAGCTGCTGCTGGTCCCTCACGATGTAACTGCGAAAACTGAGCGCAAACATACCACGTTTACCCCATCCCAGTTTTGAGGAAAAAAAAAAAATCATTTGATGTTGCTGGAAATCAAAGTAAAAAAAAATAAACTAGAAGTACAGCAAACATTTATCATGGAGGGAAAATTCCTCTTGAATGATTAAAATCTGTTCAAGCTACTTAAAAGTGTAAGGAGAATCTAAATGTTGAATGTCACACCTGCAGAAGCATAGCCCTCATTACCCATTCTGTCCGTAACAGGATGTTCTTCAGAACAAGTGTGACTTTTGTTCACCAGCCTGTCTGCAGATGTGTCGTACTAATCAATTTACATGCACATTGGGAAAAAGCGCTCTCCATGTCACACACGTGCAAACTGCATTATATACTTTGTACAGAGCTTCTATGGTATTACACGTGTTGTTTGACTTTTTTCTTAAGAAGAATCATTAATCATAAATACTGTTGGTCATACTGGGTTTTTATCTCCTTTGTATTGCATCATGTGGATAGTCCACTTCATTGCCCTCTATAACTGATTATGCACCTTAGAATGACCAACCAGAAATGACACAGAAAACCATTAGAGAGGAGTCAGGTATAAAAAAGACAAAACCTGCACAAAAGCTTTCATATGCTTGACTTTCAAATATCTCTGACTTAACTTCTGCCTCTTCATGCTTCCCTGTAGCCAGCTGTGAGCCTACAAAGGTCTCTAAAGCACAGGGAAGACTAGCTGCATGGTTTCACTCCTTACAGATCTTAAACATTTCAAATAACTCTCCCCAACACATACAAATGAATGGACACCCCATATACTTCTTGCTTCTCCAGCCTAATTGGTCTGTACATTCGATTTGTTTTCCTTGGGATAAACAGCACCATTTATTATACAGCTGAACTGCATCTGGAAGCCTGATGGACTTTCTTAGGTGTCACCTGAAAAATGTGACTATATTATTATAAATAATATTTCTTGTTAAATAAGTAGCATAAATCCTTTAGAGGTCCAGGTCACAGCATGACAGATAAAGAAAGCACAAAGAAAACTCACCAAGAGCCTGATATTAAATGCAGAAAACTGCCCATAGCCAGGGCAGCTCCCTGGCATGAAGGCAAAAAGCTAAACCTGATGCAGTGGGATATGCTTATCTATAATTTGTCAGTGAATACTTGAAAAGAACTAATCTTGTACTACACATACCAAATTCTGTTTTATTCTACATGGCAGAAAAGCCAATGGGAACCTTCCTTGTTCCTTGTCCATCTAAACTACAGGAAACAGGAGCTGGCAGGTGATGTATTGACTTTCTTGACACTCCCCTCTCTACTTTTTGCAACTCTGGAGGCTGAATTATCATGGTTTCCCAAACAGACAGCGAAAGAGCTAATAGCTACTAAAGACATTGCATTGTAAAAATGAAAAACACTTCTGCAATTACAGAACATGCCCTTTGAGCTTTTCCCTTCACTCTCCTTTTCTCCCTTTATTTATCTGAAGTTATTTAAAGGACAGATCTGTTTAAGCAGCTGCTGCCAGAACTAGTTAGACCAAATAGCTTTTTTTAATTAAATATTTGCTGCTGTGCGAGTTTTCTCTCCCCTCCCTGCTACCCTTGTGGACAACATTTGTTCTTGCAAAGATAACAGGTCTGCTGAGCAGCCTCTGCCTTTGCCTGCAAGGCCTCCTGCACTCCAAGCCCCCATAATGATGCGAAGTCTCCACAAAAATTAATCTTATGATAGGCACCATGATATCTGCTATCAAGGAGAACCATCAAGAAAAAGGAAAAGAAACAAATTTTGATGGGTTTCAATAATCATTATTAAATTTTCATTTTTACGCCTAATTAACTTTAGTAATAACTATGACATATCTCTTACAGGATGGTAAATTCACAGAGCACTTCACAAGGTGATTTTGTTTTTCCTTCTCTCCCACCTATAATTGAAAAGTAGATCTGGTAACTGATATCAAAACACATACTAAGCAGATTTGCATAGAGGACGGAAATGGAGATAAGTATCACAATGCAAATAAAAGAACCCTTGAGAAACATGGATTTTAAGCAGGTTTATTAGAAATTTCTTTCTCTTAGAATTTCTTCCTAGTCAGTGACCAGGTACAGCAATGCCTCTGTGAACCTCATGGTATTTCCCAGCCACTCTGAGCAAGGCATTGGATTTACTCTACCATATGTATTAACTGAATTATCCACTGTGCTCCTCCTCCCAGCAGGTAATCCAGAGAATAGCATTAAAGGAAACAGGATTGACCAAATACCAGTAAAGGCATAACTTGCTCAGGGAAAAGCTGCTGTCCTATTGACATGTCACAAAGCAGATATGTGAATTGGCTGATCTTTACCTGGTCTAAGCATGACTCCAATATTCTCACCTGTTTCCATACTGGAAACAACAAAGCCAACTTAGTGTGAAAAAAAGCCCTTATCTGTTAGACCAGTTTGACACTGGAGGTAGAAAAGGTAAAGGAAAAAAAGAAATTGAATGCTTTGTGAGCCAAGATGTTTCAGTAGTGGGCACTGACACTCGTGATAACCCTCCATGAGGAAATGAGAAAACAGCAAGGGATGAGGCTGAGCAGGCAAAGTGCTGTGAAGCTGCACAGAAGATCACAGGACCCCGAGTGTGAAACTGAGATGGAGAGATAAATGCATCAGGAAAAAAGAGGCAGCAAGAGGAGTACATGAGGAAATTAGATCAGACACCAACAAGCCTGGTACAGCTATGCAGGGCCTCAAAGCAGCTGCTGTTAGATGTAGATGAGTGAGTGAACAGATCCAGGGAGAGGGCTGATACTGTCAAAACAGCAGGGAATGCAGATGAGCAAGGGATCAGTGCTGTGTGAAGACAGGCAGGGCAAGGGCTCAGGAGAGCTACTGGGGCTGGAGCAGTAACACACTGGGGAGGAAATGAAAGAGAGTCTGGGTCTCAAAGCACCAAGCAGGGAACTGGAGGTCCCACAATGGCAGCAGCAGTTTGAGAGGATCTTAAGGAAAAGCAGCTCATCGAGGCAGAGCACAGCAGCGAACTCTTTATTCCACAAAGTATTCCAAACAGGTCTGAGCTCTCCAAGCTGAGAGACACAGTGGGAATTTATTTCAAAAAGAAAGACTAACAACATCAAGCAAATTTTATTTTATTTTTATCTATAAATGACCTATATCGAGATAGACAAACTAGTACGAGCTATTCAGCTACATCTGCGCAAGAGGACCCAGTCCCCACTTATTCTGATCTACATCACTGTATCTTTTGAGGTCAGGATAGATGTTCCTGACTGATATCACCTTCACTGGCAAAAAACAGTTCTGATCTTCTGTTTCTATGGGAAACCTATCAAATTCCAGCCATGCACCAGATCTCTTCCATATCTTTCTAGCTAAAAGAAGCAACTAATAAAGCAAAGCAAGGCCATTCTCTGTTACCTACCCCAGGAAAACCCTTCTTGGGTGGATTTATTGATATAACTTATATAGTTTATAAACAAGATCAAATAAGTGAAATTCAGTGTGTTTCCTGAGAGAAACACAAAAGGGCAGTATCTCAAGTCATTCTGCTTTCCTCAGATCCATTCATCAGTAAACCCCAAGCTCATTAGCCCTCTCCCAAGCACCAGTCAGGTAAACAAAGACTGGCAACGTACACAGGTCCTTCAGATCAGTGAAGAAATTGGCAAAAACCCGTGAGCTATATAAAACTGCCTCTCATGTTTAGGAGTAGCCAGGAAATTGAAAACATAAAGAACAAAATCTCCAGGCAGACTCCCACCTCTAACAGACTTCACCTGAATCAGGCTGGAAGCACTGAAGTAAAGCCAAACAAGTTTCCTCATTCAGAGGTAATGCCTTTGGCAGCTGCTAATCCAACTGAACATTAAGTTTCTGTTTCCTAATTTTGCCTGCTTTGCTTTTGTAACAGCATTTCTCATTTTGCAACTTTTGCTTTATTAGAGTGAAAGTTGGTATCATTCTCAACTTGCCTAATGTTTAAATGGGCTTATGTGAACTTGCTGAGCATGAGGAACACCGCTTTCACACTCAAAGGAATCAGAGTTTTCAACTCGATAATCCAGTACAAGTTCAGGCATCTCAAGTGTTTGGGAGTGGCTCTTGCTAGCTACAAAATCAGCTCTAGGGCTGCTACCATCAAGCTGTGGGCCAGAAGGAATCATCCCAGGAACTGGTTGTTATCTCTAGCATAGCTTCTCCCGCTTGAAAGGAAAATCCAGGACTCCAGAAAACATCCGATCTGGCACATGTAATGTGGCTCATGTGTCTTTGAGACCTAATGGGCTGCTGTATAGACAGACCCAGCGTTGCCGAACACGTTCCACTGTTAAGCAGGCTTAGTCTAACTCATTATCTGCTTAACATGACAGGTCTGCTGTCTGGAAAACAGCTGAAGGTGAAGCATACACCCTGAAATATTCAGCTTAAACACACGCCTTTACTCTGCCAGCATAACTGAAAATCCTCTCAGCAGCAATTTAGCAATGAATAGTCAGGAGGTAGCTTTGAGTTTCATCAGAAAGCTGGCACTACCTTTGCTCCAGGCTTCATAGAGATCAAGGGCTGAAATGTAACCTGCAGGGAGCAATGAGACCAACCTGGTCCCAAAGTCATCTCCATTGCCCTACAGGTAACAAAGCCTCCCGTGGGTGCCAGGATCCCTGTGTGGCTGTCAGCCCACATATTACCCACTCAAACAGGCTTGCCTGTAAATGCTTCACTAATTCTGAACAACAAAAAGGCTTAAAATATCTGTCAATTGTACTGCCTCGCCGCTGTCCTCCCCACAGCCCTCACACCCTTGCTGGGAGGACTGCTATTGAGATCAGCCAGTGCTGCCGATGTACTGTGGAAAACTCAACCCCAGCCATGGAAACAATAGCTATTACAAAGCATGTAATCAGCGTTAGATGGGATGAATGTTTGTAATTTCAAATGTATAAAATGTTTTTAAAATTACTTTAGTCTCATCCATACTACTATAATATCTTGCTGCCTAATAGTTGCATTTTATAGCTAGGCCATAATCTTATTGAGGTACAAACTTTTACAGTATAATGTCAAGATATGTGTTAGAGTCAAGTAAACATTTGCAGCAATTATATGCCCAGGAGATTTCATAAACTCAGAATTAACAAGCAGCTCAGTATATTATATATCACTTGATCTGCATTTTCTCCTTCTCCAGCAAAGAACTGCTTCATCTACAGGAACTCTGACATGACATGTCAGTGCATGGTGCAAACCTGTCAGGCAGTTACTGTGCACTAATGTTAGTTACCACCTTATCTTGTAATGTTTTTTTCCACAGAATTAAATCACAGTCTTCTCACACTTTCTCTTAAAGAGAAAACCCAATCCCAACTAGTAAACCAGACAGTTTTCTTGCACCTTTTGATTGCGCTAGAAACCATTTCCACTTCTTCTTCACTACAGAGCAATCATCCAAAGAGATGAGCTCAATATAAAGGTGATGGTAAGCCTAATTCAAAATGGGTGTCTTGAAACATTTAAATGCTACATGGATAAGCTAAGCAGGGAGATGCAGCCTGCCTGCTGAGGAGCATCGTGCCCAGCCAGTGGGAGCAAGGCTCTTGCTGAAGACAGGTTACTAAAGCAGTCGGTTTGGCGCAAAGCTCATTAAATGCCCCGACAATCATTCTGATAAAGCATAACCCAAAAGCTACTGCATCTCCTGCTGAAAACTTTAGGAATGAGAAGGGTTCAAAAGATTTCCAATAAAGAAAAAGCAGATTTTTTTTTTTAATGTCTTTTTACAGACTACTCCAGTGATGCCAAGATCACCAGTCAAAGCAATTACTATTGACCTGATTAGGTATTTGAGCATGACAATGAATTGTCAAAGCAGCTGCTTCATTTCAGCTCAGAGATGAGTGCCCTTTAGTGTTTGCTAAAGTGATTTTCTACAAAATCTGTATCACTTCTCAGGCCACTACCTGAGAATCGTAACACACTTAAAGAACTCACAGATTCATTGCCAGCTATTTCTGTTTTCTGAGCAGCACAGAAAAAGGAGACAATGCTCAGACATCAACTCCTGTCCTATTTTAAAACTGTTTTAAGGCAGGCATATACTGTCTTACACATGTCCAAGTAAGGCATCCTGAGCTGCCTGGACCATGGGGCTCCGTTCAGGAGATGTTTCTCCACTCCAGCTCTTCCAAGGGTGAGCTGGGCCACAGCCTTAGCCTTGCACCCTCCAGCCGCTAACAAGACAAGAGCAAAAAGATGAGACACAGCTGGGGACATGGATGACCTGTAACAACAGTGAGCTCATTTCTGACATGGGAATTTATCTATTCATTTACTTAATTTTGCTGGCAAATTTGATCCTGCATTTAATCCTTTAGGTTACAGGAGCGAAGCACTGGAACGGCATCTCAAAACAGGACTGACCTCACCCCTTGTGTATTGTTTTTTTCACTAAATGACTAATTTATACTGTGCAGACTCTAATACCACAGCCATCTGCAAAAAGGTGTACAAGCCATCCATATTGCAATAGAGTATATTAATATGTATTAAAAGTCACTTTACAGTTGACATGAGCCATTTCTGAAAATGAATATGAAAAAATATGATTATTATACCTAAAACTTTCAACTAATCATGCATCACTGATTTTCTCACCCTGAGTTTATAATTTAAACCTTTAAATATTTCATAGCAGCCTCATCAAATCAAGATTTCTGATGGCTGGAGAGCTGAGACAGACCATTAGAGTAACAAGAAGAAGAAAGAAAGTAAATAGGAACTTGCTCTTGGAGGAGCAGGAAAGAAAAACCTGAAAGAGTAAAAAAGAAATTATTTTTACATAAAAATGAAATAAACCCAAAAATTTAGGAAATAATGTACACCTGCTTCTTTCATTATTTCATATTACATTGGTCACAGTGCAAGTATAATGTATAACATAAACCTGTCCAAAAGGACATAGATGCCCAGCAGACAGAGCAGCTTTGACAGACGACATACACAGAACAGACAGATCAGAGGTGACTGAGAGCCTGTGTCCATAACAGGATCAGTCCTGGTAAAAGCTGTCTAGACATCAGATCCAATCCAGCTCACTGCTACAGCTTTGCCTTATGCAGAGTGAGGGAAACATTCCCTAATTTGTATTTCACTCACAGTTTCAGGGCTTTTACTCAGCACAGCTCATTTAAAACCTCAGGACTCAACAGCCTGAAACCTCTGAGATGTTGAAGCCTGGAGCAGGAGCACAAACTCCCAACTCTCTGCAGAAACCATTCTCTCCAGGACATCAAGTCCTCCAGGCATGTGACATGATTGAGACCAACATTTCAAGGGATTCGGATACTCTGCTAACATTAACACTATAAGCAATCTGTGTGCCCAATCTCCAAGGGCAATTTGAAAATCCCAGAGTGGGTTTTTGGTTTTCTTTTTGCTTTCTGCATTCTCCTCAAGCACTGAGGAAGCAAATCCACTTAAGAAAGCATTTATTAGACTTGCTGAGCTGTCTTTTTCCCATCCCTGAGTTACTTTGTGAGAATGTTAATCACAGTCATTATACATTTTATCTTCTATTAAATGCTTACTTTCATTCCCACACACACCCCCACCAAAAAAAAAAAAAAACCCACAAACAAACAAAAAAAAACCAGGACAGGATTGAAAACGAAGAACACAAAACCCAAAACTGGAAGCTATTTAATAAAGACTTATTTCCAGATATTCAGATCCTTTCCCCACTGGCCACACTCCTTATTTCCAAACTATTCTAACCACCTCTTCATATAATTTTCTTCAAAAGCAATGCTGAGAGAGAGTGCAGCGCTCTTCCCCATTAGGAAGATGGAAAGCTGAAAGACAGAGCAGATATATTTGCAAGCAAACACACAGCTCAATAAGGTTGTAAGGGTTTCAGGTGTGCATAAATATCTCAAGTCATTCAGTATTCTTCCCAGCATGTGTGCAGGGTCCTGGAGCTCTTCACTGCATCAAACATGAATACACACAAGTATATATGCATTAATGTATCTAGGTATGCATATATGCATGAACATGGAAAAAAAGACCGAGGTGGACAGCAACAAACTCCTTTGCTTTCACTTATCCTCACCAGAAAGATTTGTTTTCAGATGTAAAGCTTAGCGAGGCAAGAGCACTGCTGTTCATTGCTGTCTGCCCTCCATCCACTCACTACCAGCAGCTCTGCTAAGGTAAGGTGTCAACAACTAAACCAAGGAAAATGAGTGCATTTAAGCCAGAATAGCTGCCATAAGCACCTCTTGATTCATAGCATGCTCCAACAGGAACACAACTCTCACATAAATTACACCTTTTCTTTCATCATCCCTTTGTAAAGGCAGATTTCCTAGAAAAGTGATGTGTTGGTGAGTTTCTACTTTGCCTAAGTTTGTCTTCTTGCCTTTTCCAGGCCTTTCTGGCATTAACAATGGCCTTTGCAGAACAAGCACAGACTTTTTAAACTGCTTGTCCTGCTAAGAGAATATTCCACTGATCTCAGCATATCCATGGAATGTCAGGGATTTTGGTAAAACAAGAAAGAATCAAACACATTTCTGTGAAGATCATAACACATTAAAAAAAGAGATAAAAAAAGGCATGCACAAATGAACAGGGAATGTTTCTTAAAGTAATTCTGTATTGATCTGACACACAGAAACCCTCTGTATGTAATAGTGAGCTCTGAAGAAGGAAAATCATTCAAGTGCTTTTCCACCTGGTGTGTGCCTGCAGAGCTGCGGACTGACTGTGTCTCCCCCCATCCCTCCCCAGCCAGATCCAGCGATGGCTGGAATACAAATCTAAGTGACCCCTGTTCAAAATGCACTGTTAAAAAGAATTTCACATTTGAATTTTGAAGCATGCACAAAAAAAGCCTTTGGAGCCTGAAACTGCTCTCCATCCAAGCATCTTAAATGCCAGAGAGTGAAGCACCTCAACCTCAAAGGAAACATTGTTTTTCCCCTCCTTTTTGTAATGTTGGCTGTGATAAATCTGTCTCCTATTTTAATTATCTCAACAAGATCTTCTAGGAGGACCTGCTTCCTGGTTTAGAGATGCTTTAAAATCTAATGTAGATAATTAAGTAAATGATACAAGCAATTTAAAGATTCTATTAATCTAACTTCCATTTAAATCTTATTCTTCAGATGATATATCCAAATCTCAGTATCTTATTCTATTCAACAAGTATTTGTAACATGTAAGCCCATGACAAATTAAAGATATAAAACCCACTTGCCTTTGTCTGATGTACATACATCTGCAAGTCTGTCATTTTGGAATAAATCATCTTGAATAAGAGTCACTTCCATTACTGCATCATGAGCAATCTTCTGCTCACAAAGTTTACTCCTCCCTGGACTTGAATTTTCCCCTAGCACTGTCCTGATGTGAGCATAACCTTATCTCTAGATGATGGAGCTTTAGAAGTCAGAACACTTCCAGAGATAGTTACGCTGCATTTTGCAAACAGCACACAGCTAGGACATGAGCTGTAGCAAACAACATATCTGTTACAGTATCAAACTATAGCAAAACTCCATGAAATGAAATACAAAAAGTCTGGTCCCTCAAAGCAGAAGAATTTTAATGAAAGCAAAAAAACCTGTGAGTAAGCTCTAGTTTCTCTCATGAGTCCAAATTTTTATCCTGGCCTTTCTTTCAGAGTCACTGAATAAAGCACCAACTATTGACATCTAAAATGCTTCCAATAAATTATTGCACTTACTGTTGACAGATGAACTGGGAAAGGGATGAGGACAACAGAAATGAGGTTTTCTGAGCACCTGGAGAACTGCCATGTTTCAAGACTGAAAAATATTAATTGCTATGAACCTCTGAGGTTAAAAGAATGCATGCACAAAAGTCTAGACTATGAAATACAGCTTCCTTCTTTATTCTTTATTCCAAAATAATTTTGTGCAGTTTCTGCCCTGCCTCCTTTGGTGGCCTAGTACCTACTAAATTTTCCATTGTTTCACTGCCCTTAGCAAAAAATATGGTCAAGTAAATAATCCCAACATCCTATTACTGCAACCAGGATTTACAAATAAAATACATGGCAAAATTGCAATAATCCATCTTAGTTGAAGCAATTTATAGGATTGAAATACTGCAAGAAAACCAATTTAAAATGGACATGCGCTGAAGAACCATTGGAGAAATAGCTGGAGTAATCAAGATACATCACATTATAAATTCAGCATGAGCACTCTCCCTTTAAAGTATTCAGTTCATACACCTGAAGGAGCTCTTTCATGTAGACTTGCAACTTGCTCTTCTTTCATTTAAGACTTCAAATGTCACAGCCAGCCTTGGTAACCATGACACTAATGAAATATCAGCTGCAAAAATCACCCATCTGCTGCCATGGACCAGAACTGCATGGAGGCACTTGGCATTGCACTGACATTTGGGCACAAGTCACACACCCCAACATCACCCGTGCTCACCACCTCCGGGTTATGCTGTTGCTTTGTCACATGAAGCAACAGTAGCAAAGCGATACTCTCCGAACTCTCAAAAAAAATCAACCCAAAAAACAATTCCTTTTTAATGTATTTCATGGCAGACGCTGATGTTCTGTTCTCTGAATACCTGTAAAAATATAGATGATGTATAGGAAATACGTCCCTTTTTTCAATCACAAAACACAAGCAAATGTTGAAGTGGGTTACAAAAGTATATTATATGAAAAGGTAGAATTTATCCCCAGAATGCTTCCACCAGATAGACAGGTTATGCTGTGATTAATTTTGATCTATCAGAATAATGTTTAAATATTAACAACATTCATCCCCAGTTCATTTAAATTATTAACACTTGATTAGCTATTAATTGATTGTATTATTTTTTCATCAAGTGCCAGAGTTTCTCTCTAGGAATATTGCTATTCCAGCTCCATCCTACCGTGCTGAAATCATTCATGACCCTGCTCGTGGTAGTAAACACAACACTCAGTAGTGAGAAATCAGCATTTGTATATCATCTGTGTCAGAAATTTGGACTTCTGAGGAAGTCTGTTTCTACGAAAAGAAATATCTTTTGTTCTAAAGTTGTATCATCAGTGGCAACTTAATTTTACTGCTCAGCATACCACTGCAAGCAGACAAAATGCTGTCCATCAGACAAGAGTGATCACATCATCTGTTAAGCATCTGCTCTACTACTAATCTGTCATTGTACAAACTTAATAGTTAGTTTGCTTTTCTTCATAGCAAAATATTTAATCATACAAAAAGTAAAATGTGCAGCTTCTTTCAGGGGAAATCATGTATCTGATAAATAATTCTCTTTAACTTGGATGTGAGGATTTTATTACTTGAAAATGCCCAGGTGCAATAAGCATAAAACTGTAACATCACACTGCATGTGTCATTGTAGTTGCAGTGCAAAGAACTGCATTTAGATTATTCTAATGAAACAGTTCTTTTCCCAGGATCTTGTGATGATTGCATTCAGCAATACAAGAGATGAACTAAAAAGGGCAATGGGGAATTTCATAGTGCTAAGGATAGTGATGGCTGGGAAGCATCCTGATCACTCAGCATCAAAAACTCTGCTGATAAAGGCAGAGGCCAGCACCCCTAAGCAGGACCTGCACTGAACTCTAATTTTAGGACAGCAAAGGTGCCACTGTGCTCTAGCAATTGCTCACTAAGTCTCCAGATCCAAGGATGTATGATAAGTGCCTTGAATTGCGACCTACTTCAACATTATTCATAATTACTGGTTATTCGCAACAAATAAAAACAACTTTTGTACCTTTTCCCCCATTTTAAAACACCCTGTTTTCAACATTGTTTTTTACATTCCTGCTTATCTTCATCAACAGAACTAAGACCAGGGACATATAATGACTTACACAACTAATGATTACGGTATTTTGGTGTTGACCAGCAGGGTTTGGTTATGACTGGGTTCTGAGTAAGACTAAGATACAAAGAAGACTTCTTATGTGTGTTTGCAGATTATGTGCCTATTCTCCCAGAAACATGCCACAAAAATGCATATGGCATTCAAACGCATTTTTTATGTAAAACACTTGGTATTAAAGGACAACGGGCAGTCAATGTTTTCAACACACTCACTTAGAAATAAATATGAACCCACGGTATCAAAACAAAAGCTAATCTGATGGAGAGAATTTAGGATAGAAAGTTGCTGGAAAGCTGGCTTGGAAGTATAAAGGAATAAGATAACTCTCCAGACAAGGAGAGGGGCTGTGAAGGTGAAAGAGAGGACACATACAGCTTTAAGAAAGAAATTTCTAAGCCAGTCTCTCTCACTTCAGCTACTGTTATATTATGAACATAGCATCCCCCTTGCAGCTCCCTGGCCACCACAACACCATACAGCAAATCCCCCTGGCACACCCTGCACATGGATTGCCTAATGCTTCTCCTTCCTAATCTAACATGGCCATTCTTCTATACATCACATGTTTGAAACATACTGAAAAAGCAGGTTTTGGGGACTGCTCCAGCTTCAGGAATAGCTTAGCCCAAAGCCAAAACACCTAGTAAAAGTCAGATAATATTCACCATGCATATAAGCAGCCATCCGTCAGGACACACGATGACATGTCATACAGTCAGGAGCTGCTGAGGAATGAAATGGGCCAGAAGCAACACCCATATGACCTTCACACTCATAAATTAAAACAGCAAAAGTAGAGAGAAACAAAAATTCTTGAGTATATTAAAGGCTTTCTGACACTGAGGTAATAAGAAATAATGAATATTTAACATCCAGCTCATATTAAAAAACCTACTGTTTTATTTTGTCATCCATAATGAAACAAGAAATTAGGCTAGTGACTCCTAACTACATATAAGGCATACTTGCAAAATTGCTGAACCTAAACAAAGGCTCTCCTCAGTGAGGGCAGGCAGGAGCAGGAGTTGAGGTCCACATCAGTCTCTGTTTTCACTCTGCCCAGCTTCATTCACAAACCAGCACTTCTCCTTTCGCTTGAAATGCTTGTAAGGGCAGAATGTGAGTTCAGAAAAGGCTGATGTGGATTACAAATCTCAAATCTGATTTTGACAATGCAGCCCTTTGCTTTCCCAAATCAGTGGTGGATGGGCTTGGACTGGAGGCAGAATTTCAGATCCTGGCTCTGGTGGACTTTACATGTACTATTACTGAACCTTTTTGCGTCTAACCATGATGCACATTCTTCCGTCTTTTGGGCACCTTCTCTATTCAAACAATAAATTTCTCAGGATGGACCTGTGTGCATCAAGTATGCTTCCTGGATTTCCCATGGGATACACAGTTCTAATAAAAATATCATGGCCTGAAAAAGTACTATTGAAGATTTACTTTTAAAGGAAATCCAGGCTTTTAATTACAAACAAAAGAATGCTTAAGTCAGCCCTGTACCAGCTTGTAAATGCTACACAGCAGTTTAATAGAAGAATTGACAATGCCTGTGATCCTATAAAAATGATGAATTAAAGATCACAAAATCCAAGTATTATGAGTCAGTAACCAGGATACTCAGTAAGGGGAAATTACTGGAATTCAACATTCTGTGAGAGCTGAGTGAGAAACACTGCCTGCTCCTGTACATCACTGTGGGCACGCAGCTTCCACGCTCAGTGTGCTGCCCACTGCAGATGAAATGACTCCAGGAAATCGGGATATAAGCAGAAGTGACTGCCACTGTGTTTCCTGACACTCGTTGCTGCTATACAAAACAGGGAACTGAAGGAACTTGAGACATATAGAGAAGCTCCAGTCATGGCTCTGGTCTGGAGGTGACGGGAAGGAGCTACAAGACGTGCAATAAAACATAGGAATCAGTGACAATGTCAAAAGAAACAGAAGTTCTCCATTAATTCATTTCTCCTACTTCCCCACACAGTCTGACAGACATGATGAGGTCACACTGATAGCACCAACACCTGATCCAGTGCAGACTCCCACCTCCATGACACAACTCATGTCTCTCCACCTCCTTACAGGTTTTACTGAGTTCACCCTGCCAAAGGGAGCAAAAACGCTCAGTATTTCTTAACTCCTTTGGTGCTTATCCCTTTTATTCTTTTCTCCTTTCGCCAGGACCCAGGCAACAAAACTGACACTTCACTGGAGAATGATTCTAACTTGCAGCAAATCCAGGTCAAGCCTGGGGGACATGCTCAAATTTAAGATTATAACAATTTTACTAACTTGGGTTCAGCCAACAGAGGTTTTTAGTGCAGCACACTTCCCTGTTATGCTTCAATCATTTATTACATGACAGGACGCAAGAGTGCAGATCTACTTTGCATATACTATTACCTATCAACAGCATTTAGTAATAAGCCCCTCTGGAAAGCACATTATGAAAGATTGTATACTAATTTGACCAAAGATGCCCCTGGAGAATACTGGTGCTTCAGTGCAGAAGACATACAAGACTGCTGCTATAGCCAAAGATAAGAGTCAAGGAAGTCTAGTGAAATGGTTGAAGCTTTCTGCTTTGGATTCTATACAGACTAAACTGGCCACTAATAATTTAATTTACTTGCATCAACGTACCAGTGAGTCAATATTTGCATTAGCCTATTGCACAAATACTTTGAAATGTTTCTTCTAAATCTCATTTAATTTCATTTCTTAATGCTAAACCACCTTTATTTCATAATCGACCAGTAGCTTAATTAATGTTTCATGCTTATTACTTCGGTTCAGTCTCACAGTGATAAATTCCAAAAATCAACTTCCACAGGACTCCAGTTAAAGTGCTTATGCTCCCTTTTGACATATACAGTGCATCTCTGGTTTGCAATGGATTTAAGTCAAACTGATTTGTTTCTATTATCACAACCCTTTATTGTAAATTAAAAAAGAAAAATAAGTGTTTCATTATCTCTACAAATAGGGTCTTCATTTCCTCTCCATCTTCTCAAGTTTTTCCTCTGTGTTTTATGCCTATAAGGCATAAAGTACAGAGCAATTTTCAAACACAATTTCTGATTTCATCCTGAATGAAGCCCATGTCCAATTTGAGAACAAATCACTGGAATGTAAGTATCCACACTCAATAAATACTGCATGATTGTAATTACATACCTAAAAATCATAACATGATAACATTAACAGATGCTTCCTAACAGATTTTTCTACCATTCTATACATAGAATACATCTGATCACATCTATATGTGATTGCTTTGTTCAGCCTTAGGCTATAAATTAAAGGCCAATCTTTCAAACTATTACTTCCGGTTATGAAAGTTTCTACTGGGAAAATTTAACATTTTCTTTCTTATTTGAAGATCTTTGTATTCAAGCCATAGAGCTAATAAACATGTCTCAAATTCACTTATTTTCTGGAAATACCAGCTCAGATTGCACTGCAACACACATCACTCCTGAATGGCTGATGACTTCAGGACATTTATTTGCTAAACTTCAAAGGACTCTTCTACAGCAAGAATCCTCAAACAGCCAATTTTTTTGCTAGTCCTTTCACATAGCCTTTCCAACTGCAACTGAGGAAGAATACTATGGTTGGAAATGTGCCATTCACGTATCCAGCACTCTTCTATAGCTGGAGAAAATTAAAACGCTTAGATTTGTTTCCAAGTCTAAGACCAAATAAAATTACCTTCCTGGAGTGCAGGAGCAACCTTCAAACCTCCCTTTTCGGGAAAAAGTTGGCCATCAGCACATCTCCTTTTAGAGGAATTAACTCTGAAAATTACATTAAGCTTTCCATACTGCCAGAGCAAATCTGAGACATCTTTTTCACTAGGACAAACTTACAGAGCCTGAGAAAGCCAACAGGGCCTATACACACCCATGGAGAGCCCAAAACCCTCTGAGAGCATGTGGCAAGGAGCAGCAGCGCAGCGAGTGTGCCAGCCACCCTGTCTGCTTCAAAGACAGAACTCCGTCGAGGGGCTTGGGAACCCTGTATACCACTGGTGGTTAACACCTAGCTCTTCTCTAAAGCAGGAGGATCTCTGCTGACTTTACTACCCAAAAAAGCAGTATTTTTAACATTAAATAGCCACAGGGGGATAAAGGAGGAAGGGGGGGGGGAACCCCAAACTGATAAAATCCTAAGTTTCTTTGCCTAAAGAGGCTCAATTTCACTCAAAAATTACCCCAGTTTGGCCATGTTATGGACAGAGCTCAGGCGTCTGCTCGGAGAGCCAAGCTGAATATACACAAATTCCTCACCTAACACATAACTGCCTTTTCTTTAGCAAGGCAGCCAGCATCTCTGCTGGCATACTGCAGAAAAAATTGATCCCACCTAACTATAGCCTTATCTGCATAACTACATATTTAATTGACTCTGTGCACAGTTTACAGTGAGGGGGGGAGAAGCCTGTGGTTTCAGTTACTGCTTTCATCAAATATGATTTCTTTGCAATGCAAAAGCCTGTAGAAGGTCGCTTAAAGCTGGCTTTCTGGAAGCAGTAGTCCAAAAAATCCTCATCACACCAACGCTCCTGGAAAATAAGGTGAATTTTTTTAGAAAAATTAAATTCTTAGTCACTAAAATTCCATACACACACACCCCCACACACCTTTGGTGTTATTTGCTTAGCAATAGGCCAGACCTGGCCTTCCGCAGATAAATGGGGAAAAAAGAAATTGTTGATTTAAAGGCACAAATATGTCCGTGTGGAACATTCTGAAGATAGTTTTATCCTACTGAATCTTGTTATCCGAATGGAGAAATGTCAGCAGTGTATTAAGCAGACAGGAAAGCTGGAAGACTCATTAAGCCACATTTAAACTATGACAATATGCAAAATTGAATATTTTCCAGGATTGTTAAAATAAAACATAATTACAGAATTCAGGTTTATCTGTGTCATCCAATGTCACAATACTTCAAGGCAGATGAAGAGGGGAAAAGGCAAAAAATCCCCTAGAACTACATTTGGTGTCACAGCATCTGCATTATTCATCACCAGTTGTGCAATGACAGATCCAAAATAATTAGTTCTACTCATGTTAAGTTATGCAATTCCCGCCCCCCCCTAAAGAGAAGCCATACAGAAATGCAAACTAATTATAAGCTGGTCACATGCTCTGCTGCTGATGCACAGCCACCTCAGACTGACGCTGCTATGGCGCCACTCTGGTGCCTGTGCTGGCTGGAAAGCTACAGTAGACCAAACCTCCAGCTTTGAGTGAGAAGGAAGACCAAGCCTTCTCAAAACCACATAGTGGCACAAAATGCAGCTATCAAAACAGAAAAGTAAATGAATTAGAGGTTCAGGTGTGCCCCTTACAGCTTAGTCAAACCTCTGACTAAGAAATCAACTCTCAAATTGACAGCATCTACCTTAGAATAAGACCACCACCATAAACGTCTCTTTTTCTTCTGAAGACAACCAATGCTTATTCACTCCCACGAGTTAATGTATACATCCAGCACAGCAGAATGAGCAGCACTGGACATTTGGGAGCCTTACATGGTTCCAGGGAAATCCCAGGACAGGCAAAAACTCTCACTAAGCACGTAGATCATCCAGTGTCATTCCACACTGCCATGTTCCAGCCTCCAAGGAAGAAGGACAGCCTTTGCCAGAACCCTGTCTGTTCTCCAAGGCTGAAAGGAGATAGAAGAAGAAATCAAATACAGGTATGGGAGGTTTATTCACCAGGCAAATAGGAAAAGGCTCAAGATGGGTCTGCAAGAGCTACGCAGTGCAGTTTACAAGAGGCAGAAATTCATGTTAAGAGCTAAGAAAAAGTACATTTATTCTGAGGAATTGATTGCTTTCCCTCCACCTTAGAGAGTGCAGTTCTTTTTCCTGCTAAATTTCCTTCAACTGCCATAAATATGGAAATTTACTCATGTCTTATCAGCAAGACAAGTATCTGTTTCATCTTGAGATAAAAGCCCTGAAGCATTATTGAATGTGTTTTCCTGGAGAAGGAATTTACCTGAGGCAAAATTGTTCTGCTTGTATTTCGTAAAGGAAAATACCAGTTTACCACTGCAAAACACACACCTGTAGAATGTACACAGACATGCTCCACATAAAGACCTGCATTTCAGGGTAGAGACGGCCTAGAATACAAAACACACTGACAAAGACAACATAATCAATGCCTAAAATTTAAATGGAATCTGTGACTGGTAAAAAGAATATTCCCCTTTTTTCCCAAACTCAGGGCAAACAAGACCATTATACAACATTTGTAAAATAAACTACAACTTTCATTCTACTCAATCACACCTAAGACAGATAGGATGAACTGTTTTCCACAGTGAAGTGAGAACTTTATTTGCACTTGGTACCACAGAACATGCTAGAGAAGAACAGAGTTGATCCAGATTTTCTGTGATTTAGATGATGGTATGTCAACTTGACATCCTGTTTAGACATTTATGAAAAAATAACTCCTTTTTTCAGGGCCATTTCTCTGTCCCCACCTCCCCAACACAT
>JAOEHY010042329.1:24403-60644 GCA_025447955.1 Psilopsiagon aurifrons
AGGGGGGTTGGAACTGGATGATCTTAAGGTCCTTTCCAACCCTAACTATTCTATGATTCTATGATTCTATGACATTTATTTACTGTTTATATAAAGCCAAAGGTAGAATAGCCACTAAGATAACATGAAAGTTAGCAAGAGATTCACACTGACTTCAGCAGAGTTTGGATCCTTCCTCCGTAAGGAATTGAAAGAGACAACAGCACAGTTTTGTTGAATCCTCAAAATCTAGAAGCACATGAAAGTGGATTCTTTCTGTCTTATTTTTTCTCTCAAGGTTCAAGCAGGAAAAATGACTAATTGAACACAGGAAACACCTGTGCACCCCCAGAAATCTGGTAAAGGTTCCTCAAATACAGATCAGACACCATGAGAAATAACCACAGAGGACACTGCCTTGATGCACAGCTCTATTTATTGAAAAGACAGAAAAAAGCTGCTTCCACTCAAATGGAGGCAAAAAGAAGCTGTCAGTTAAATGCTGGCACATATAACAGCAACTGAACATGGAGATCATTAAGCACGAGCACTTGTACATTCCTGGTGGCTTTACCTACTCATGCCAGCTGAGACTATTCAAGGTTGAAAATGGCTGTGGCAGAATACTCTAAAAATCTGATCAGTGCTTAAGAGTATTCATCTGCTTGAAGCTAGTGTCTTTTCAAAGGCACATTTCTACAGGGAACTGGGATTTAGGTTCTTCAAAACTCTGTATCAGTAGTATATTTTGCAAAGAAAATCTGGAGTATTTGGTGAGCAAACAGCTGGTAAAAATCAAAACTCTGTATGACCAAGAAGACAGAAAATGTTCACAGAATTGTTCAAGTAAAGGTTGCTTTGTACATGTTTTAACAAGCAAAAAAAGTTGCTAGAGAATGAACACAGAGGTCTCAGCTTTGCATTAGCTCAACATTTGTCATGTCTGTCCCACTGACATGTTGAACTATAAAGGGATATCAGGCATAGCTGTCCCCTAGGAGCTCACTGCTTTCAATTACAGATGGAGAAAGCAGGTTTTATTGAGAGAGAGAAGGGAAAAACCCAACCAAACCAACAAAAACCTAAACCAAACCAAATCAAAACCAACACAAAACATCTGGGCTAAGACAGGAATTCAGAAATACAGACTTAATAGAAAAAAGTCCTGATCTTACACAAACATGTGCAGTAAACAAGGCTGTGTGATACAAAACAGTGAAGAAACAAAATGAACATGGAAAGACAGACATGGGTACAAAATACTGCCTACAGTCCATACAGAAACAGGTTGCAAGCATTTCACCAAAGTGGTCTGATCTATCACTCTGATGCCCAAGCCCCGCTCACACCCCGTAAACAGGACACTGGGACAAGACAATAATATTTCACATATGCTCTTTTCTGGCGACTCCAATCATTAACCAGCCATTTGACACCCAAAACCTGCCTGAGATCAGCATTTAATCAACTCAGAAATTTCAAACCTTCTTAGGGGTAGCTTCAGTGCTCCTCCTCCTCTCCTCACTGTTCAGGATGGCTCTAAGTGCCTTTCTTAGCTCCCGGTCCTTCTTCTGGCTGATGCCACCTCCCTTCCTCCAACCCCACTAGGACCTCAGCAATGAGCTGCAGCACTGGCTCTGCAACACAGAGGAGCTCCTACAAGAAATCACACCTATTCTAGAGAATTTCACCTGAAATGCTCTGCAAAAGCAATGAATGGGCATTTAAGTAGTGAGTCATCTTTTCTCAGCTCCTTTTAAGGAACTTAGCTGGCGCATTTTCAAGGCATATTTCTTAATACTTAGTTTTGCAATTTGCAGGGTGATACATCCCAGAGCTGGAAATATGGATCATATGGCAGCAGATCTGCATTTGTCAAGGGCAAAGCATTTTGCTCTGTATTTTTCTATATGTGGTACTTGCAGAGGCTGATCTTAAAATATCTGGGTTGGTCCTTCTGCCCTTTATTCAATGGACATTTCTTTTAAAAAAGTCAGCTGAACTTGACCAAGAAAGATTTAAAATTCTGTCTTCCCTTACAGATGAGCAAATTATATTTTATGTATTTTTAAAATGCATTCCCAAACTCAGTTCATTTCTATCTCTGACCATCATAGCAATCTCAAGCTTTTCCGACATTTTTATTTTTCACAGTTACCAGCATGATATCACCTACACCTGCACTCACTTTCTGTTAAGATCAGCTTCAAACCGGGACAGTTTGAACCCATCAATAGATTTTATATAGACAAACTACTGAATGCACCATGAGGCCCCATGTAGTGTGTAAATTGCTAAAACTACTCAAGTGTGATCGCTTCCAATGAGCATGTACTAGGCTATGAGGGCCTCTAACAGATTTTATCTTAAATCAATATGAAAGCACCTTCTACATGTGCATTTTTCTACACTGAATGTATCCAGGCTGCAAATCCATATTACAGAGGCAACCAGGTTTCTTTCAGGGAGAACTCAGGATTCACCAGAAAACCCTCTACCAATTAGTGTGGCACCTTCTCATTTTAACTAGATTTTCAATCAGGAAATTATTTTTGATTATTCCAAATTCTGTAGCGGATATCAGCATGCACCTGCCTTTGATACGTCAACAAACTGCTGTGTCTCTGCCACTGACTGCTGAGATAATGCCTGGAAGTATTTTTAAACCTCTTTTCAAATAGGCAATGGGCTGCAGATGCATAGAAGTGGCAGACTTAAAGACAGACACTGAGTCAGAGAAGTCCAATAATTCATCTAAAACCAAGGATTTTATCACTGGAAATGGAAAGAAAAAATATTTGGTCTCATGTCTTACTCTTAAACAAATAAACTATGCTATCCAGTGCATCCAGATCACTTGTTTGGACAACTCAGAAAGGAACTGAACAATCACCTACATGGAAAGAGTAAAAAAGTAACAGTTCATAATCATATATTAAACTATATCCTTATGTTACAATTACTTCTTAATGAAATGAAGCATGATGGTTAGTCCTGGAAGTCTGAAGAGATGAATACCAAAATAATATTCCTACTAATGCACACAGTAATGGTGCAGGGATTAATACCTTGTTTAGTCCATAAGAAGCAGGATGCTATCCTTTACTTTGGATGTGAGAGCTCACTTTCTGGCAGTACAGAAAAGGACCGCAGCTGTTAACTCCTGTGGGATCCAGTGCAGCACTCTTCCATCAGACATAACATGAAATGACAGATCACTTGTTTTGCCAATGTGAGGATGACTTTGAACAGCAAATAGAGTGAAGAAAAACTGAAGCTTAAGTTAATCCTAATACCAAGCAACATTTTCTCACTGATTTTTAATACTTACAACAAGAAGGAAAAGTGAAGTTTCAGGTGTGGGCATTGCCAGCAAACCACAGGGAGTCCAAAGGCTACAGCTCACAATGGGAACTTCAAAAACCATGTCAAAACATTACCAGTTTGGAGCAAGACAAAATGACTGTGTTTGTATTCAAGCCCATTTGCTAAAGAAAGCATTTAATAATGAGTGGCATCAGGAACTGGCCAGAGTTTTTTTCAGTTGCAAAGCAAACAACATGCAAGTTTTGCAAGTGCTTCGTTAATATCACTGTTTCAGTGTTTCCACTGTCAGTGCCTTGACAACACTAAAAACCTGAAATGTCTGATACAGCCACTGCTTCCTAAAATGCTGTTTTAAAAACTAAAAACGCCTCAGTAATCACCTTGAGAACATCAGAGTGAATTTGTCATTTATTCAGTGGATGCCGGGCTGCGCTTTCAGAGTTTTACTGAAAAATGCTCAACTCTCCAAACTCCCTCCAACAGCCTCCAGCTCCCCCCAAGGAAGGGGCACTGCACCCCATCAGTAGGGGCTGCCTTCCGCCTCACCCACCAGCCCTGGGGACAAGATAGGAGCACCTTAGGGACATTGGGGGGACCCTGGGTACATCCCCCCACCACCTTGCTGGGTAGTCACCCATCGCACTTGCATATAAAACTCAAATATAAGCCCTCAAGAAAGAAATTAAAATCCTGTGTAATCAGCACATCTTTGGCAAAAAATGTGCATCTTTATTTGGGGAAAAAGGTTATAATCTTGAAATAAATTGGTTTGATGAGAACTTTTTCTTGGCAAAGGAAAAACAAAATGCTATTTTCTAGGACAGCTTGTTAAGGAAATGAGGCTTTTTATACTGTGCAGCCCCTCCCATCTATCCAAACCCCGCAATTGCTGGTGAACAGGGAAGGTTCGAAGGAAAGAAACTCAAATCAGTGCCTCTACTAAGAAAAAGGACATTGTAAATTCTGTTTGAGAGCAGCTGACTGGCAACTCTTGATATATTTACTGGCAAGCCAGTCAGTCTGTACATAACACAGGCTGTGAGTAACCCAGTATTATCTCCTGCCTGCTGGGGAAGACAGAAAATGCACAAGCACTGCCCCGTGCTGAGCAATTGGGAATTCAAGTCAGTAGAAAACCAAGTCAGGCTTTTAGGTTCACAGGTTACAAAATATCTTGTTTTGCAAGAAAGGCTCAATTTTAAATTACCTGGAGAGAATTACTTTCCCTGTTATTTTGTGCTGTATGAGTGTTATTAACTTTTTACATAAATCTGAATTGCAGTAATGGAGACCAGAGTTGGTTAATGAAAACAACCACCCTGTAGAGAGACAGCAGTTCAAAAAGAACTTCTGCATCATTAATCTGTATGATTTCATGATACTGCCTTTGAAAGAATTAAGAAAAATAAGTATTTCTCCAATACTGGCATGAAGCAGCCTTCAAACGGTCTATCCCTTCCCCAAAACTACTTTGCCCAGAACCACTGCACAGCAACAAAGACTTACTCAAATTTGAAACTATGTCATTAACCAGAAGGCACATGCTCAGTAGAAGAGGTTTCATAGCCATCACGTCTGTAGCCTGCTATTTGTTCATTAATTTTCAAATGAGGGATTATGAGCATAGTGTCCCTTTGTCTTCTAGCGTGAATATAATGCTGAGTCCCTTATTAGTGGGTGTCCTCCTCACCCCTTGCTCAGAGACAGAACTTCTCATATGATGACAGAAACCATGTGGTGACCTCCAGCCAAAGCAAGCTGCTGGGTAAACAGCTAACAAAAAACGTGTATTTCACAGCAGTCTCTTCCAAGTTCTCAGTATGTGCAAATCTGCTGTGTAGCATCCCTGCGCCCTCACACCTCAGGCCTTTCCAACAGCCCTTCTACATTTATCAAAGCTACAGCCCTCCTCAGATGCAGAAATCTACTGAGCATCTGTCAGGTGTCAACATGCTATGCAGCAGATTACAGAAAAGCAACCCTTTGGAGAAAGCATGCCCATTAAATCTGGAAGAACGATAACAGTATCCAAGTTCTTGAATTTAATGAGGCAACATCACTTAGGGCTGACTAGTATTAAAGGTATATGCAGAAATAATTCCCTTGTAATGAACTCATGTGGCAACTGGCTTTGCCCTTTCTGCATACTAATGATAATAAATTCCATCCAAATTATTACAGGCACTGAATACCTGGTATACTGTTCTTATCCTTGGCCCTGTATGCAAGGACACAAAACAGCAACTACGCTAAAGGGGAAAAGGTGCATTAGGCCACTTAGTAATCTTTTTTTTTCCTCTTTTGCCATATTCAACATCAGCTTTTTTTTTTTTTTTTTTTGGCAGGATATAAAATGCTAAGCTTGGCAAGGAAGTGTTTAGATGCAAATGACTTTTTTCAGAGGTAGCAGTGAGGAAATATGCAAAGCAAGATACTTCCAAGAGATATCTGCCTGCTTGGTAATCCCACTTCTACATAGCCAAGAAGATGGTACAGCCAAATAAACAGATTACTAAACGCTGGCTGTCAGTACAATTGAACAACAATCTATCGTCGGAATAGAGAATAGAAAGAACTTCTGCTGCAATAATTTTTAATCTAGCGTGACTGGATGGGTTTTGAGAAATATGCCAATAACATACCAGCATTTCAAGAAAATCCTCAAATAATTTGTCACATCTCTGTCAAGCCAGATTCAGCCATGCAAGTCATTCTGTAACAACACATCAGCTGCCAGAAATTGGAGCTGCCATGACTTTCATGGCCTAAGCTTCTAGCACATGGTTGATTTGGTTTGCCAGGGTATAATTTTTAAGTCTCCTCAGTGTACATGGGTAGCATGGAAAACAAGAATCCATACAGGCACATACTATACATCCATAGTGCATGACAAAATGACTGAGGAGAAAGCATCAGTCCTTTCAGACAAGCACCAACTTCTGCAAATATTTCCCTGTTACTATCCCAAGCACTTGTCATACATGGGAGACAGAAGCACTTTGCAAAGCATATGTGGTTTGGGAAGAGAAATGGAGGGTTGATATTAATGAGAGCTGGCACATTGCCACAGCTTGGAATGACAGGGAGCGAATCTGTGAACACTGCCTCTGTCGATGAACCGCCGGATGGATGCCGTGTGTTTTGTTTGTTCTTTTCTGGAAAAATGTCAGTTCAGTTAATCCAATCAAGGATGGATCATGGTGTCAGAATCAGTTTTCAGACTGTCAGAAAATAAAGCAATTCCTCAGCACTTAAAGACTCAGTTTCTGTCGCCTCAAGATAAAGTATTGGCAATATTCATAACTTGGTTCACAAATCATATTTCTTTGTGCAATCACTTTGTTTTTCAAAATCTTCCTAGTTACCACAGACTACATTCAGAGGAAATTTTCATTCCAATTTTTAGTCTGATCACCTTCATAATTTTAATTTTGTATTTTTCCTTGTAAGAAAAAAAAAATCAGCATTGATTTTTTGCAATTTTTTTCCCTTTTCTTCTTCTTCTGCTGACTCTTTTGGTTTTGGGCCACTGACTTCATTAGAGTTCACATTAGGAGTGAGATTTCTGTGAACTGGCCTCAGAAATTTTCCAAAATAAATTCCAGTGGTGAATTAATTCTTTAATCCTCTTTATACCACAGGATGAAAAACTGTACACATTACAGTTGCTTATCTACCTTTTGCTATTAATTCTCACATTTTTAATCACTTTTAATTCTCTATTATTTATTTGCACTATTCTGTCAAAGAATGAATTTAGAAAAAGAATTCAATAGCTCAGTCACCTTCACAAAATTAATTTATCTTCATTTCATGCAGGGTACGGTGTTTTTTGTTTTATAATTTCCTTTATTCAAAAGTGAGAACTGCAGGAACCCTGTTATCAAATCTGTCTCAGAAATACCTAACTGGAAAGTGCCATTGCAGAAAAAGGGGAGTATTCTTCATAGGATAATAAAATACATTAATGTTGCAGTGTATGGAAGCAGGACTTGGAAAGAGAATGAACTACTAAAACATTAGACAAAATAGGCTATACTTTTTCAAGATAATCTTATAATTCATTATAATCTTATAATGCATAGTTTATCACACTTTTTTAATATATATTTACCATATATTTATTAATCCAGTGCTGTCTATTATTCTGTGTTACAGTGGACATCAAAGGGCAGCACTATATTATACATCCTGATCCATATCTAATATCCCACTAATGCATTAATGTATTGCACCCATATTTATAAACAGTGTTGTGGTAAAACCTCAGGATTGGAAATGTTTTTCCTACCTGTAAAAAAACCCCAAACAAACCTCACAAAATAAGCCATGCATTTTAATACCTTGTTTTGGTAACGCTTTTTCGTAACCTTTCAAAGGCTGGCCTGAACCTAGCTTTCATTATCTCTTCAAACCAGAGTGTTAGAAAGGATTTCAAGAAGTCATCTAGTCTATTGGCAGATTCAGTTATAGCTCTGTCTTTCCTGGATGTATCTATCAAGGGACTGCTCCTTCTCAGCAGCAGCCTCAGGCAGGGGTTGCTGGCTCAGTCACTGCCTACTGCCTCTCCAATGTCCATTCTCATTCATTCATGCCACAGTTTTGGCCTTACTCACTGTTCACAATGGGAATTGCTCTTTACGTTTTCCTTTTCTACATCTGAGGACTTGCTACTCCACACACACACTTCTCGTTTTTTTTTTTTTTTCTTTTTAAACAGTGAACTGTCTCTCAGACTTTTATTTCTGAATTAATATGCTTCTCATTCATATATTCTCATATAATCTAAAATGGTTCGGTGTTTTCCCAGGGTGAAGACTAGCAAAACTATACTGGTTTCTTGTACACATATTACAAATCCTTAAGCTTTTTTCCTGGAAGCGCTTTGCCTTCTGTCCCCTCCAAATTCAGCACAGGATGCCACCTGCTTTGAGGACATGCCCTTTTCCATCAGCATGTAGAATCATCACAGTGTTATCCAGCTAAAATCCAGTACACATCAATTTAACAGGTATTTCACAGTTTAACACTCCCCACCCATCAAGCCTCCATGTTTGCTCAGCCAGCCAAAAGAGCAACTGCTCCTCATCCATTTCAGTCCTACGGCTGTTAGACCAGAGATGCTCCACCTCTAAGAGTGACTAACCATGACCTAATTAAGGCTGCTGGAGTGGGACATTAATGCAGCAAGGATCAGACACAAGTACTGCAAAAAGCTGCTGAATATACAGCCAGGAAGGAAACACAATGGGAGAACGTAACCACAACCGTGGTGCACTTACAGAAGTAATATTAATGCTGTACAGTTTACACAGTTTTGGTGAGTAGTGCAAAAATGCATATCTTCAAGTCTTCCAGTTCAACTAATGAAGACTAATTGAGCAATAAGAAATACTTCATATAAATCTTACTGTGTTTTTCTTATCTTTCAGTAGTTAAATTATCTATAATTAATAAAAAAACTAAAGATGGTCAATTACTAAAGAACCTTTTACTTTTGATGACAAGATCCACTCTTCCTGCCTCACCTGCAAAATGGGATCTAAAAGATGAAAGGAAGCATTAGCCCATTACCTTGAATAGGAAGAATAGAAAAATCACACTCCACATATAAAAGGCTGTCATATTCAATGCCTTTTTTTTCCCCCTTATGTCTTCACAAAAAGATGCTTCACAGTGACCAGACTCTCAATATAACTCATTTCAACTAGGAGCTTGGAACACATGCTAAGCAGAAAGCTGAAGACTGTGAATAAGACAGAGCAGAGTAAGTCATTAAGTAATAAATTCATTTTGAAATACCTCAGGAATCAACTGAAGTTCTCTTTAAACTGTTAATAATTACTTTTTAGTACTCTCAGGGAATGGCTGAGGTCGCAGAGGGTAAGAGGTGGTCAAACAGAGCAGCTATTTTTAGAAATGGGAAAAAGGAAGACTACACAGTCCAGATTGAGTACACTGCAAGACCCAGGAACAACTGATTAAACAATGAAATTATAAGCACCCAGAGGAATATAAAGTGAGAAGAAACTGCAAAATGCATTTGTTAAGAACTAATCATCTCAACCCAGTCTTTTTCAACCTAGTCTTTATCTTTTTCCCATAATCAGGATAATTACTGTATCATAAGAAGGAATTAGATGTGACACATTTTGAATAGATGAACATATTCCTCTATCAGAGTCAGGTAGATCTACCAACTTCAGACCAACAACAAACACACTCAAAGAATAGTTTTCAGCTATCCACTTTCAACTTGAGGGAACCGACCAGTGTATTTCCACAGGTGTTTGCACTTGGTCCCATATTTTCAGGAGTGACCAATGTTGCACGAAGTGTGGTTGACCTGCAAGCATTCTGGAAGACAGCTCTAACATGCCAAATTACCCTCACATTTTGGAGAAAAAATCTGAAATAATGAAGACAATTTAATAAAGAGATATTCAAAGTCCTACCTAGTTTGGAAATAATAAAGTGCAAACTTTAAAACGTGCTTTATCAGGCAGGCAGCAATGCATAGAGAAGAGAGAGATTAGAAAGGATAAAACCTAAACACGAGTCAGCAATGCAAGTCTGCTGCCAGAGACAAGTGGTGTTTGGGGAAATATTAACAGATGTTAACCACAGGACACAGGAGGTAATTATTCATATGAGATTTAAAAAACATGACCTAGGAAGAAGGATATTTGTTCACTCTATTAAGAGAGAGGGCCAAAAAGTAGATATAGCAGCAATATTCCAACACAGAACAGGCTGTAAGTAAGAATACTACAATCAATTGCACTTTGTGAGCATGAGTAGTGACTACCTTAATTCACAGAAGAGAAAATTAAGCACAGATATTACGAAAAACTTTCTAAGCTATATAAATAGTTCAACTCGACCCTTCACTGGAAGCTTCCATAAAGCTCTTGATACAAACATCTCTCCTGGAGGCTGTGCAGTGTGGTCCAGCAGACTGAACTGGATGACCCCCTAAGATCCTGTCCTACATTTGCATTCTAACACTTCCAGTGTCAAAAAACAATTAACAACATCTTACAGAATGACTACCTCTTCTGGAAGAAATAAGGGTGTCCTGGGTTCAGCAGTAGAAGTCATTTTTCTCCTTCTCAGTAGCTGGTGCAGCACTGTGTTTTTGACTTTTGGCCAGGGAACAGTGCTGATAACACCGATGTTTCAGTTACTGCTTAGAATGTTTTGGTCTAGCCAAGGACTTTCTGAGCCTCATGCTCTGCCAAGGAGGAGGAGAAGCCGGGAGGAAGCAGAGACAGGACACCTGACCCAAATTGACCAAAGAGGTATTCCATACCATAGCACGTCATGCCCAGGATGCAGAAACAGAGAGCAGAGGCCTGGAAGTGTGTGAGTTTGCTGCTGGGTTGGGCTGGGTATCCGGTGGTGAGCAGTTATATTCTCTTTCCTTGCATTTCCCTGGTCATTATTATTATTGGTGATAGCAGTAGTGATTTGTGTTATACCTCAGTTACTAAACTGTTCTTATCTCAACCTGTGTGAGTTGCATGTTTTCGAATCTCCTTCCCATCACTCCGGGAGCAGGGGGAAGAAGGAGGAGGGAGTGAGTGAACAAACTATGTGAATAACTGGTTAAACCACGACGAAGGGTAAAAGAATTATGTACTTTGGCACTACTGTGCCCAGTACAGTACCAGCTTCGTATTATCTTTCTTCTAAAATTCATATTCTGTATTTGCTAGTCAGGTTAAATATGTACAAGTAGTTATTCATACTTGAGGGTTTGCAAAGAATCTGCTCACAAAAGAGCCTCTTTATCCCAGTGCTGCCAGTTTTCGATTTACTGAGAAACAAAATCAAATGAAACCAAGATAGAAAAAGCTACCTCGTTATGCTTCTGTTTAACACTCCTGTATGCACTATTTTCTTAACATGGTACACTCTATATTATCTTTAGGGAAAAGGGTGGTATATAATATACTTCCTTCATTGTGATGGTTTGTATTATACGTTCTTACTCATTTTTCCTAATTTACTATGCATTTGGTAGTCCCACATGGTATTTTGCAGGAAAGCTTATTTGAGCATCAAAGCAGAATTTTATATTTCAATTTACTGAAGTAGTACACAAGGTTTGCTGATGCTGAATTTATTTTTACATTGTATTTTTAGGTGATTTTATTAGCTCATTTATATAAACCTGTGTTATAGTCTACTTCCAATCTATTTTCTCTGTGTCTACAATCGTATAGTAATATAGCAGATATATTTGAAATAATAGGAATAACAAAAGTAGTATTATGTACAATTATAGCTAGTAGCACCCAAAATCAGACACTATTAATAATAAATGACAATATTATATGAAAGAAATGCCATCTGAAAACTGATTTTACACGGCATATTAAAGACTTGATGGCTCAGGAGATGGGTAATAGAATAAAAAGCCTTTCATCTCAAGGTCATCAATTCAAATACAAGCCAGACTGATAGCAACTGAAAGCCACTAAAGAGAGCTCTAATGAACCTAGTCTCATTACTAAAGATTTAAGAACAGCCTTAGCATTTTGCCTTTTCTCCTGCCTTTGACAGCAGTCAATACAGAAATCTTACAGAGTATGGAGGAGCAGATCCAGTTCGGCAGGTAGAGTTGTACTTTCCTTGTTGTACACTATCAGCCCCAGGCTATCACTATTTTAGCAGCTTCCTAGCAGGTACCTGTTTCTTCTGTTCCAAAGTTCAACATCCTCAGTGCTACTGTGTCTTTTATAGCTTAAAGGGTTGAAAAACAGGATTGAGCTTTCAGCTTCCTGAGTGACCACTTCATGTGATGCATAAGCAATACTCTGGCCATTTGTCTGAACCATAACAATTTTCTACATCAGCGTATTACTTTTATTTGATATCTTACTATTTTTCTGGTGTGTATCAACCTAAACCAATGAATGCACTTGGAAAGAGAAGAATCTTCATGGTAACTGGAGCAACTGTTCAGCCAGCCTCACATTTAGCCAGCTCAGTAAACGACATATTGCATGACTTGACAAACAAACTCAAAATCTTCTCAAATAAAATCCTTGGTATAATTTCCTTTGTTTCAGCACAATGCCTTCATAATTTATTGTTGTATGTATGTACTGTTAATCCTACAGTATAAATGTGATGCAAAGCACTGATAAGAAACACCTTGATGTTTTCCTTTTGCTTGCTTTCTTATGCTGAATAAGATCATTTAAAGAAAACAGATGAATTTTCAATGATCCTCCAAAAAAAGATCCCAGAAGGAATTTTGCTTTTATATCTTTCATAGGCAAAGCTTAGTTATAAGCCCATGCAATCTAACTCTTACAAATCCCTGTTTACAAATATAAATGGGAGACACAGAAGAACCAGTGTGACATACAGCAAAAGGACAAGTGTTTCCATAATCTCTGTTTGGAACCCATAGATTCTTTTTTGAACTGAGTCACACAGACAACCTCCCCAGGTCCCTTCCAGCCTCAATTATTTTAAGACTCTAAAAATTATCCACCTCACAACACATGCAAACTTCACCTTTAGTAGCATCTGGGTTAGGGGATCCATTTGGGTTTCCTGAAGTGACTAACAGATTTATTAGAAAGGTATTGAGGCCCCTAAAGATGCAGTTTACAACCACCATGGGTTTATGATGTCTGATAATCAATTCTCTTCATGCAGATTCTCCCCAGCATAGCACAAGTGCTGAACAACCATTCTAAAACCAGCCTTTACCCAGGGGAGACAGAAGAAATCCCCAAATTCTCACTTTTTTGCTTCACCTAAAGATGAGCCTCATTTCTAAAGTACACTTTCATTTCTAAAAGTACACTTTCATTTCTAAAACCCTATGAAGCCTGTATGGGAGATTTGAACTTCATAATTTATCCCGAAATCCTGGTAATCTCCTTATATTTATAACCCACCTCTCAGTGTGATTTTCAGGTACAATGCTATTTCAAGTTATCTTGCATGTTGTACCTAAGCAGGCACTTTTGGAACACTCCCCCTTCTCCCAGTTCAGCCCTTTCAGAAGCAGACGAGAAGATGCCAAAGAAGCTGTGCTTGGACCATGCAACCTCCCACAGAGGGCGGGAATGGCCCTGTTATGCCACTTAGCAGCAGTTTGGTGACAGCTCATCTAATATTGTCAGAGAGAATTTGCTAGGGATATATACAGATGTGAGTCGCACCCAAATGCTTTGGCATTATGAAACATTTCCATGTGAACAAGACTCAATATGTGTTTGAACCCCCATCAGCCCAAGAGGTGCATGCCCCTTTTGTCCCTGTACAGCCTGCAGCATCAAAGCGCTAACTTGCCTTTCCCTCACAAGGCGTCAGGATTTAAACAACTCTGATTATCTGGGGTTAAAACTAAAGATCATTCTGTTTTAGCAAAGAGCTACCTTCTGGCTTGCAACCCCAAATGGTTGCACTTACTTCTTGTCTGTACAGAAGACTAACTGTCAAAAGTATAGAAATATGGATTTAAGTGGATTTTAGAATGTGGAAAAATCCCAAATCCATCAGTTAAGGTCATTAGTTCATGTGACACACCTCACTGAAGTCAATTTTCAAGGATAAGCATGTGACAATCTGACTGGAGGAATTCTCCTTTAATGCATTATTAATTCATTTATTATTACAGTTATTATAATCTTTATGCAGGGCACTGAAGCTCAATTTGTTCTATATCAGCTAATGTTTTTAATGAGCCCTTTCTTCTCCTCAGGATGGGAGCTTTCTTAACCAGTTATCTGGCTTTTAAAAAAGTAGAAAATGACATGATGGTGTACCCTTTTCATAAATGCAGCTTCACATATCATGCCCTGAATTTTAAATGAAAACAAATTAGTACTAACTTTCACATTGCCAAATATCTTTTAAAAGGCAATAGACTAACGAACTCTAAATACAGGAACTTTATCACACAGTTAAATGCAATGAAACCTTAACTACAATTTCTCTCTCTGACAAAGAAGGTAAAGATATTTAAATAAAAAGATCCCTGGTAAATGCAGTTATTTGTAGGAGAGCCACTGGAGCACATATTAAATCTCTAGCTCCATCTGTATGGCTTTGGGTTCATTCTCTGGTCACGCAGGGCAAAGAGGTCACAAGGCTGATCCCTGCTCTGAGAAACTGGTTCAGTTGGAGAGGAAACAGCATATTAACTAGAAAAGTGAGTGTACTTGAAGTTGTGAACCAAAGGGAAGAAAATAACACATTTCCAAACATACACATTGCTGACGCACCAAGAGCCAAGCATCCAGCTTGTTATAAAGGCTGAATCACTTTGCGACCTTTGTTGCTAAGGGAGAAGGTCAGGGTATTTAAAAGACATGTAGACATGGAACTTAGGGACATGGTTTAGTGATCAATTTGTCAGTGTTAGGTTTATGGTTGGGCTTAATGGTCTTAAGGTCTTTTACAATCTAAATGATTCTATGATTCTGCATAGAAATTTGCTCAAGTCTACACTCAGAGTGTCAAGCCTACATTTCCTATATTTCTCAGCCCATGGGATGCTCTGACAGAGAATATAGAATAAGGGGTTTGGGGGAAAAAAATCCCCACAAACAACAACATACCAATAAACAAACAAAAAAGAAGAAAGTTTATGCATATTTTTTTAGTAAGAAGAAACAAGACAGATTGTGCAACAAGAAAAGCACATTAAATCTTTATTCCCTTTGTTCATTCATACCTGAAAAATAGCCAGCCTTCACATGGTGACCTTTCCACCAGCTGGTCTTGGAAGAAGGAAAGTTTATAAGCTAACTTGCAAACTGACAAGTGAACTTTCCAGTTCAGAGTTACTCCCACAAAGACGTAAATCAAAATATAACTAGATTTTATGGAGATCTACATTCACACAGCATCTGAATCCCACTGCCTGATTAGTCAGGGTTTATCAGAAATCAGTAAATTATTTTCTGCTTGAAACAATTACTGGTTGTAAGGAAAAAAAAAAATCCATAGGTATAAAAAAAGAACCAAAAAAACTCCAACCCCCCAAAAATTAGAGTAATATTCAGATATTTTATTAATAACTTTGTCATTGTGACTTTTACAGGTTAGAAAAGTACCCAAAATTAAACTCAACATCAGATACATTAGAGTATTGTACTCAGCTCTGCTCTGTGCTGTAGCCAAAGGCAGTGAGCATAATGCAAAAAATCCTAATAAATGGTGTCATAAAACAAAGTTGTGGTGTAAATAAATCCCATTATTCACAAAGCTTTAGCCTTAAAGCTCTAATTAATAAAAGTTAATGGAAAATGCATGTTTAAGTTCTACATACTGGTAGCACAGACTCCCTTTCCACCAGCCACAGATGAGAAACAGAACAAAAAATTATATATTTCTTTCATTATAGGATTAACAACAACAACAAAAAAAGGCATAGAAATCCCTTGCCAGTGTGATTATTTCTTCTAGGCACATCTCACTACAGGAAGGACCCACAGACACTAGAATTCCCTGGACTCCCTGGTAACAAACTACAGTAGAGAAGCCCAAGACATAAATAACTCCATGGCTCAAAGACCTTTTTTCACTGATGAACAGTTGTTGGCCAAGCCATCACTAAGGCCCTGTTCTTCTGTCATTCCTTTTTAACAGTCTTTAAGTAAACACAAGGTCCATCCACCACTTTGGATCCAGACCTCAAGTGCTTGGGGTAACTCACTGACCCATGATCACCATCACCAGCTGCTGGGAAGCAGAGTAGAAGACTTGCTTTGAAATAATGAGAATAGACCAATAACAACACCTTTTCATTCAGGTTGAAAGCCCAAACAGATCCAAATTGTTTTTTTGGCTTTGTTTGTTTGTAAAATCACAAGCTCCTTACCAATCAGATGCTACAACAGGATAAAGCCTAGCTTAGGGCTCAACTACATGTATAATAATGAATGGCTGTTTCTATAATTTGCAAAAAGGGAAGACAAACAAGTTCCATCTGACATTAGAGAGCTTTCAGATTTTGAATGCATGTCCACATAATTCAATTAATTAATATCACATGAAATTATTCCAGAACATTTATACATGCATAAATAAATATACACACACATTTGTGCTTTTATAAAAAGCATATTAAAGACAGAAACAGTATCAAATGGGTCTACAATGTTTAGGATTACTTTAACTGCTATGTTTCAGAAATAAAGGTAAATAAAATTTGCATCTAAATCGCAAATACTTATAGATAAAAAAAAAAAAAAGGTATTTCTAACCAGTACACGCAGCTCTTTCTTCTTCAACACATGGCTAATTTGCTGTTTAACATCTGAATCATTCTCCCCACTTTACTGCATCTAGAGAGAAAGACAAATGTGTTATTTGAGTAACAGTATGTAATGTATTAAATTTATCTAAACATAGCATCTTCATCCATACAATTACTTTGTTTTCTTTTCTTTTTTTCTTTTTCTGTATCACTGAGTTTATGGCAGATCTCATTCTTTTTGGCTTCCATTTAGCTGGATAAAGACAGGTTTTTTGAATAACAGAAGCAACATACCCCATGGAATAGAAAAAAATGGGCTGTAGTGAGATATGATTCTTATTCTAAATCTGGCTTGTGACCTTGGAATAAGTCATTTCTCTGCACCTCTATTTCCCCTCTCTTTCTTTGACTTTCTTGTCTACTTGGATTACAAGCTTGCTAAAGCCTGTAAAGTGTTTATATAGTACCAAACAGATAAGATTCAGATTTCATTGCAATCGCTAGGTAACACAAAACCAGAACAATAAATCTTACCAATCACCACGTACATTACTGCTCTTATAGTCCACTAATACGAAACATGATTTCAAAATGGTTTTCAATAGATATTTTTGTGCAAAATTAAAAAAAAATAAAATTAAATTACCAAGAACGAAAAATGTATTCAAGAGGAAACAGATCCCCATTTCTTTCCATTAACTTTCCCCCACTTTAAACACATTGTACAAGAGTTCCATTTCTATATTGATCTCTTATATACACAGACATGACACACCTCTGCCATTGAACTAATACCTCTGTATTCCCCCCTGCTTGAGCCGTGTCACACCACCAGCTCCAGCCTCTGTTCAGCATCCTGCTTTGCACCTACGTGGTGCTCTGCTATGAGCTGGGAGCAGCCAAGGCAACAGCCAAGGAAGACTTTGGAGCTTTAAAACCACTTTTCTTGCTGTCCCAAGAGAGAGTGCACGTACACAGTGTAAACATCAGCCTATATCCCTACGCCACCAAGGAGCAAAAGAACTATACAAGCAAAATTTTGTCTTTTTTTTCCTTTGTGGGTCACCTTTAAAAGTGATTTTCTTTCCAGACTCTGTATGAATGACAAGATATTCAGTGAGACGGCTTAAGGGAAAAGAAGCGATAAAGAGAAATTCAGCGAACCTATTTTCTTTCTTGTCACTACTTGATAATCTCTTTATCTGGTCTCATTTCACCAGTTGCAGACAGACTTATTTCCCTACAGACAGTTCAAATCCTTCTTCCGAAGTCCACACGTGCTCATGCACCTCCTTTCCCACAGTATTTCAAATTAATATTGTAATGCCTCTGCTATTTTTGTCTATACTTAGCCAAATTCAGCATACATAGATGTACATGTGCTAGACATACATGCTTACAGCCACACACATCTCTAGTCTTTAACAGTGCTCCTATGGTTATGGGCACACACAGAATGTTTATAAAAACCTTCCCATCAAAAGAAACATGTAATTTCACTGAAACACAATTAACTAGCACATATATGTTAAAGTTCAGCCCCTTTATCAATAAATTATGGGTTCTGATGTGAAAAGAAAAAACATTTTCTAAAGCTCTACAGTGATTTAGGAACCGCAATTCTACTTTCAGCTGCATCTTAATCCTTCTTGACTTCTACTGAGGCTTTAGCTTAGAAATGTTTGCTCTCCTGCTGGCAAGACACTTAGCCTTTTATAGTGACTTTACCTTCAGAAATGAAGCTTCAATTTGTAATGCCAAATGCAAATTGCCCGATCGACATCTTGTGCCAGCTGGGTATAACCCAACAAAGCTGTGGCAGACTGGTCCAAGGATTGCAAAACGTGCCTTAGCAAACTCAGTCCCAGTCCCACACACAGTCACCAGGGCTTCCAAAGAGAAGCAGAAAATATCTATGCCCTGAATCAGTGTAAAACAGAGGCTATTTTTAGGATTCCAGTTTATCACAGGACTGGATTTAGACAGTTCAAGACCAGAGATGCTGCATCAGGTCCAGACTTCCTGCTATGACATTTCACCCAGGTATCTCTAAGCCAATTCACTTATAATTGATTAAAACATCTACCCCAAGTAAAATAAAATAAAATAAAAAAATCCTATTTTTATTTAGAGACATGAAAAAAGAGGAAATTCAACATTATTTTAATCAGAGAATCTGAGGGAGAGAATTATGATTTGTGTGTCTCTCTCCCCTATTTTCTAATCTAACTCAGAAAACACAACAGAGAATTGTACCTCAAATACTTTATAGCTGAATTCTTTTTAATCAGCTGTCTCCTATCTTTACCAGCTGTTTGCCTGCTTCTCCCATTTATGCTGTGCATCTTGGACTTATCGATCAAGTAAGCTTTAAATTACAGCTATCCACAAAAAGAAAAAAAAAGAAAAAGCAGAGGCAAGCCATAACAGGGAAGGACAGACCTGATAAAGGATTTCTGAAGGGCTACTCACTTTTGCTAGAAGAAAATCCTAATAGCATTTCCTGGAGAGAAGTCTGTAGCTCTGAAGTTATCAGTGTACTGTGCAGACAGAGAAAGAGTAAATAAAGCTCATGGATTGAAGAAGAGGATTTATGTCAAAAATAGTTCCAGTGAAAAGTATGGGAAAAATTGGGGGGGGGAACAAACCCAAAAAACCCAAATAACAAAAAATCAAAACCACAAGATACAATATTAGTATCCTAGTCTGTATCACTGGGTGTTTCTATTGGCTTAATTATAGCCAGCCAATTTATAGCAGCTGTAGTTGTTTCAGGTGTAATAGACAGTAGAATTCACCACTCCCCAAAACAATTAAAGTATTTAACATTAAAAAGAATAGAAGAGCTGATTTCAGTGCTCAAGTAAGCCTACTGCAGCTTCAACTCAAAGAGTACTAAAGGGTATCACTTAGGCTTTCACCACTGAGCTATCAGGACTGTCTAACAGAAGGAAAGAAGCTGACCATAAATCTCTACTATCCTCCTCCACCGCAAATCCAATATTCCATTCAATGGCACTGCAATTCCCCAGGTGATCTAAGGGAAGGTGATCTAAGCTCCTGGCAACATGCATCACCTGGTGAAGGTTATCCATCATTTTACCCAACTCTTTTCTGTAACTTGTGGAAAGAATTATAACTCTAGTCTATGTTCCAGGTGTTCCAATCCATGGTGATGCTGTCAGCAGGAAACTCTCACTACTCCCATGTAACAGCCATCCAACAGGTACAGATGGCTCTTGCTTCCCTGACTCCAAAGTAGTCCAAAATAAGCTACTTAAATTTAAGAATCAATCACAAGGCTTATTTCACAGAGAGGCAAGATGATGACCTGTGGCACTCTGGGCTATGTGTTGTTATCACCACTGTGCACAGAAGAACGCACATAGCCATTTCTAGGCTGCAGAAAATATGCCCCTGTATAAGAGGACTAAAAGACTGCACCTAACACAGCACTAGAAAAAAGTTACTGAAACAACATAAGTCGTAATGACAAAACCTGTCTCCCAATTTATGCTGAAAACATAAACTGCTGTTTGTTTTTTCATGCCCTGCGTACTACAAGGGAACAACCTGCAACCTTACAAACTGGATTTATGACAACTGACCTAGAGATCCTGTGGCCGGAATCCAAGTCATTAAGTGCCCTGGACTTGTAAATCTGTTGGAATTTTTAAAGGTGAGAAATAAAAGTGTAATTTTTTTTCCCTGTGGGTATAGGCACAGTGTCTGCATGTCTGGATTCCCAGTGCTGCTTCCTGTTTCACAATGGCATTTTATTTCTGCGATGTTCTGCAAGTACAGTCACTTTAGTCTTTCAATCTTCCAAAAGGTTATAGGGACCTGACAGATTTCTAGTGGGGGAATGCAGTTCACACTTTCATTCACCCAGCTGGTCACTCAGTGAATTTGACACTATATTTCAGCTAAGTTACACATGGTGTGAATGGGAGAAACAGCAGTGCACAAAGATGGCTTTAAGACATCTCTGATCCCTGTGTCAAGCTACCCAGGGGCAGCTTGGTCTCTGAGCAGAACCGTGAGCAAGTGCTGCAGCCAGGATAAGGGCTGCCTCTGGCCATGCCGCAGATGGCACGGGTGGCTTCCCAGGCTGCTCCATCTACTGACTGCAGAGGAAGAACAGACTGGAGCAGGGACAAGTGGTCCCTGCTGCAAATTTGACCTTCACATTTCTCTGTAAAAAATACATGAATTGGTCAAGTACAAGCCTCAGAGTCAGGCTCAGATAACATTCTGAAAATGAGAAACTAAATATTTAAACATTACTTGAGTGGTGCTGGTGCAGATCCCCACAACACTGAGGAAAATAAAAGGTTCAGCCCAAAGGACTGGACAAAGCAGAACGGTGTCAGAAAAGGGGAGTGCTGGCCAAGACAAAGCTCTGATGCTGCTCTGGCCTCTCTCAGCAGCAAAGCCCTTCTGAAATGCTGTGTTCTGCACAGCAAATCTGCTGAGACCAAATTCTGCCTTGCAGTGTGGACCATGAAGACTTATACCATTGTGAAGTGCACCATGTTTCATGTGGGTGGCAAAGGGATGAATGGACCAAAATTCCCAGCAGGCGGGCCTGGGCAGCATTCTCATCAGCTCCAGCACCAGTGTGAATGAGGAATAAACTTCACTCGTGCATATTAATAGCAGACAGATTTTAAAGGAGAAAGTTTTGTCAAACAATAAAAAAGATGCATTAACAAGTTTGGAAAATAGCAAAGGGTGAAATGGATAAACTGTAGTCACAGCAAAAGGTTGCTGTTCTCGTGAATTCCACATAAGTGCAAATGTTCTAAAGGGAGTATTTACAATGACATCTTCAGACTAATACCAAGTATGCTGAGAAAAAAAGATCTCTTAATTATGAAAGAAAAAAGCCCCAAACCAATAACATTTTTGTATGCAATTTTACCCTTGTGCATTATGAATCAACCTAACAAAGATACAGGGTGGCTGAGAAAAGTCAGTACAACAGTTTTTCTACTGCTTAAATAATATGATTATTTTCTTTTTTGCAACAGTAGGAAAGCACTAATTTTACAGGTTTGGGTCAGTCTCACATATAGAATAAAGTAATTCATATTTGCTGAAAGTACAAGGCTGCAAGTTGCTCAAATATCTGTTTATCTATTACTGAAAGGACTATCAGCATATGAAAAGAGCCTTGAAATTCTAATCATAGCTGTCTAAGAGCATCCCATGATGTTAGCCAACAATTTCTGTGATTTACTGTACCAATAAAAGAAGGTAGCCGTGAACATGTTTTTGTAGATCAAGTACATTGGGCCACATTCTAGTCCACAATTACTCAGACATAAGAAATGTTATGGTGCTTTTCTGGTGTGTAAATCAAGTCTGCAGTGAACTTGGCAGTACGGATATATAGCATTCAAAGCTGTTACAACTGTACCAAAAGAAAATCACCTTGTCTTGCCTGTAAGAAGCATACAAAGACCAGTGCATACACATGCACACACGTACTTGTTTGCTCAGGCTTGTCACTAGCCAGGCATAGCACAGGTATTTTTTGTCTAAAGAAAATGTCAAGGTCTGTGACAAAAGCACTGAGGTCTCACGTACAGCACTGCCACATGATCACAGTAGGTAAATGTTCAGCAGCTAAACCCCATGCCATGACACACATGCATGCATTGAGTTCAAATTGACAGTGAACACCAGGTGTTACTGGCCCTTTAGGGGAATCGTGACTGGCAGAGAATAACCTCTGTCAATATCCCCTCCTGGGTCAATAAATCCTGATAGTCAATAAAAGTAAGCGAGCAAAACCGACACCACCACAAGAGCCTGTGAGTACCTTGGGGTAAAATTTGGCACACTTAGTATCTGCTTATTAGTTAGAATGATTTTGCATTTAATGTCCCTAAGGTACAGAGCACACTTTCAACTTGATTTCAATAACCTAACGCACAACACAACTGCATTACAACCTCTCCCTGAGCTCTTCAACACAAGCACATGTAAACTGAGTGGGATGTGGGCTGAGAAAAGGATGTCTCATGTACTGGTAAGGCAGCATCCTGAGTATCTACATGCCAAATAAAATATAACCACCATTTTTCACAACAGCCATGCATTCCTATTGCAATACTGAGGTTTCAGGAAGGAATACAGACAGAAAGCTTAGTTTCTTTTTTTCTTAGTTCTGTTTTCCAAACACAAATTAGATATCAAATGCTCACACCCATGTGCCAACACACACAAATCATTCTCAGATACCCTAGAGCAAATCTTCAACCATATAAATCAGACCAATTTTTTTAAAGTTAATTTTTATTTACATCACCTGACAAACTATTTCTCTAATGTTTCCTAGTTAAAAAATTATGCATGGAGTACGCTAATTTAACTGAAGATGCTTTTTCCCATTCTACAACATAAAAGTCAATATATGCCATATGACATGATACATGAACTCGGAGAGCTCAGAAGGACCTAACCCATGACACCAAGCACAAGTAATGGAGAAAGGTTTTCAAAACTATTTTTTAAATAATCAATTTTGCTGCTGCCCTGTTCACAAGAGATTTAGAATATAAGTTTAATGAAGGAATATATTTTTCCTGTTGTAGAGGTTGCTCACTGTTAATCTGTCATTTTCAGGGATTTTTTTTTTCCTGGAAATGCCTTTAAATGTACTCGTAAAATGTCCAACACAGAAATTGAAAGCTTAACCTTATAAAATGCAATTCCATGTTCAGGTTGTTAATTATCATACAAACTATTCAGTACCTTATTTGGCATCTAAAATTATAAGCAAACCATGAAACAAGCAAACTTAAAAGGTTTCTAAATCCAACTGGCAAATTACTTACAGACTACAAATTTCTCTAGAGATTGACTTATAAAAGTTAATGACTTTCAAACAGAAAGGAAGCATGAAGTCAATAGACTGAAGTTGTTCATTATAACTCATTTGTTCAATTCTAATCTTGATTTGGTCATCAGTCCTCCACTTGCTTATTAAGATGGTCAAGCCAAGCAAACAAAGTGATACTTGTGCACATAACAATACTGAACCCTTATAGTATTGAACCACTTTTCATCATCAAATCTCAAAGCATTTTCTTCTCAAAGAATGAAATCTTTGTTATCCACAATTCAGATGGGAAAATTGCAGCATTAGGATAATTGCAGAGCCAGAAATAACACTTCCTAGTCCCTGGCTAATGGCTGAAGTAACAGCACAGGGCATTTTATTAACACAGAAGATGACTGAGGTCAAGATGGGTGATTTCAGTATTGCAACTTTTGAAGTGCAGAAAGCCCAAAGAGAAAAGTGCAACTGAAAAAAAGACATCAATTCAGTGGGTGCTTTACATTGGCCCTTTAAAGCTGAAGCATGCTATTAACTCCTAACATCAAATACACAAAAAGATTTTATGCCAACAAACCCCCATAAAGAAAATGTATTAAGCCTATGTTTATACAGTGCCCCAAATGTTTAGAGTCCAATAGGGTTTCAAAATACTTTTTTATCTATTAGAAAAAATCTGTTTCTGCTGGAAAAGGCACTGTGTAGGATTTAAAACTGTTAACAAGTATGCCCAGAAACCAGAAGAGACTAATCAATCAGAATTATTTCTCAAGACTTTCATATGTGGATTCATGCTGTGAAACAGGTGATCAGCTTGTTGCAAGGTGATGTTCATGGGTCAGAAGCAGGGAGGCCAGCAAGGAGGACATGCTGTCCGTCTTTAACACCCACCACCTGACCAAGAACTGCTGTGGATGTTTGCTGCCCACCACCCAGTCAAGAACTGGAAGTGGATAAAGCTTTATTCAGCCTTCACGATTAAAGGCCCTGGTCCTCCTGGAGGACTTTAAGCACCTTGATATCTGCTAAGCTGGCAACTGGTGGTACACAAGCAGCTCAGATTTCATGAGCACATCAAAGATGATATTGACACTGAACTTTGGGTGAGCAGTTTGGCTTGCCCAGGGAGCTAGCAGGTGTAATGCCATGGATGGCTGTGCTGGTGTGCAGAAGGGTATGGAGGAGCTCCTTTTTCTTCAGGGAAAACCTTCTCAAAGCACAAGAACAATCCCCCCTGATGAGTTGGAAGTGGAGCAGATGTGGCAGAATGCTGACCCAGCTGTATGTGGAATCCCTGACTGAGCTCAAACACGAAAAGAAGTTGAACAGAAGGTGGAAGTGGGCATGGGCTACTCAAGAGGACTATAGACACTATAGAAGCCCAGACTGTAGCAACAAAATAAGGAAAGCCAAAGCCCAAGTGGAGTTGACATGGTCAAGGGAGGGTACAGCCAATAAGAAAGGTCCATCCATGGGTACACCTGCAGCAAAAGGCCAAGATAAAATGCTGGTCACTCCTGAGTATGTCAATAAAAGTATTGACAAAGGATTAAGAGGAAGGATGAGGCATTCAATTACTGGTTTTGCTACTGTTAAGGCCTAGTCTCAGGTTGCCCAAGTCCATGTTGCTAATGTCTTTGTCTGGGGCAGAAAAGTCCTATATGGAGGATGATTTTGCTAGAGACTACTTGATCAAACTGGACCTACACAGGTCTATGAACAGCAGGAAACAGGCTGACATCATTCTGAGACTGCTCTTTGCATCTTTGAAATATTGTGACAATTGGGAGATCCTTTTGAGGGTTGCAAAAGGCTACTGTTACAACCATCTTCAAGAAGAGGAAGGAAGAACAAAAAAAACCAATATGCAACTGCCTGGTGACCCTCACCTCCGCCCTAGAGAAGGTCACAGAGTAAATCTTCTGAAGGCAATCTGTTTAACAATGTAATCTCTTCATTAACAACTTAAGATAATGAGAGCGAATGCAGCAAGTTTCCAAATGTCACCAAAGCTGGGGAGCAGCTGACATGCTAGAAAGTGGGACTGCTGTTCATAGTCATCTCAACAGGGTAGAAAAGTGGGCTGACATCTTACGACATCAGCCAAAGCAGAGGCGAAGCTCTGCAAATGGAAACCCACATTACAGAAAGCAGCTCTGGAGAGGACAGCCTGAGGTTGAACAGGAGTCATCAGCGACAATGATGAGCACCAACCACAGTGCTGGGTTGCATTCACAGGACCACAGCCAGCAGGTCGAGAAAAGCAATTATTCCTCTCTATTCAGCACTTGTGAGACTGCATCTGGAACAGTGTCCAGTTTGGGTTTTCCTGTTACAAAACAGACACTGACAAACTGGCAAAAACTCAGCAGAGAGGACCAAGATGACGAGGGGGCTGCAGCACATCACTTATGAGAAAAGGCTGGGAGAACTGCGTTTGTCCAGCCTGAATGGCTAATTACCATTTTCAACTGGACAAGGCTCTGAGCAACCTGATCTAACTTCAAAGTCATGCCTACATTCAGCAGGAGGTTGGACTCAATGACCTGCAAAGGTCCCTTTCAACTTCAGTTATGCTACAATTTTAATGGTTTCTCCTTCACTTGATTTATCATAGGGCATTTACTTGTATACTATCATTTGGAAATAATTATTCTTTGTGCAACGTTCTCAAATGCAACAAAAAATTCCATACGTATCTGAGAAGTATCCAACTGCAGGTGAAGAATATCATGGCCTAAAAGCCAGTCAGCCAGAGCCAATTAAACCACAGTCAGCCTCCCATGACAGCAAAATGCCTAATTGAACTTCTATCCTCTGCAATATGAGGATTTTTGCCTTCTCCACACAAGCCCAAACTGAGGGGTTCACTATTCTGTCTCTGTAAATCAAGATCATTATCAAAATATAACAATCAAAACAGGAGAGACTTGCCTTGATTAAAATAATGGTATTGCATCCTCTAAGATGAACAAATACTTCCCTTACAAAGAGATGACCTCAGATATTTAGTCGCAGACATCCATTTTTACCTTTCTGGCAGAATTAAACTTCAAAAGCAAGTGTATCATTAGTGTAATGTGAGAAAAACTAAGATATGTTCACATGGACAGCTACGATCCAATAAAACCTGAGCTTGGTTTTTAAAAAACAAAGAGAAAAACTAAAGTGCATATTGGCTGAAGTATATAAGCTTACAGTGAAAATCAATTGTTATTTATAAATACTGAATAATTAACTTATTACTATTCATTCTCATTACTGTTCATTTTGCAACCATCACAAAAAGTGTGGTGAGTGACTTACAGCTTTTAAAATATTTTTAGATCTAAAGAACAAAAATAGCTGAATAAGATCTGCAATTCTGAATTTAAAAACTGCCAATAGTAATCTAATCTTCTCTCCATTCCTTTTTTAAAGTTCAAATCCCTCCAATCTTTCCGTTAATTTGAATAATAGTTTTGCTTTTCTTTTTTGTTTTAGTTAATTTTCTTTAATTTTTGGTGGGGGAGAGGGAAATCATGTTTCATTCCTTTTTGGCTTCACTAAGCTATGAGAATCCCCATATCTCAGAGAGAGTACAAGCAACATTTTCCCCTAATTAGTCCATAAAAATGCTAATTTTTCTAATGAATCAGATTGAAATATCACAGGAGTAGGTAATAGCACAAACTCAGAGCTTGCTTACGGGGTAGGCTTTCAGATTCATTTTGCTAATCACTACCACAGTACTGGACAACTTAAAAAGCCAATATTATAATGAGGATGGATAGGTAAAACATGCTTATCTTAATTTTTGTGCAAAATAAAGACAGTTACATGCATATGCATTCATTTATATACGTGAAGTAAACCAGACCCAGAGCTCCTCAGCTGCAGCAAGCCCTTCTATTCCCATTACAAGCAGAGATCCTTTGCCTGTTTACTCAAGCTGTGGATGTGACCATAAATCCTTATTCTGTCAATTTCACTGTTGCTATAATACATTTCTGAAACCAATAAAATACTACTTTCTTTTTTAATGGACCAGTAACTAATAATGTCACCAGTTGGAACTGTACAAGCGAGAGACTGAAATCATTGTCTGTCTGCCCCACAGCATCTTTCTCATTTTTTTTTTTCCTCCTGCACTTACACTTTTGCTCCTGCCTTCTGTGCTGGCACATACTAAGGCACTTGTATCCAAGTCGCAGATCTAGGAAGGAGTGGTCTTTTTTCAAGTCAAAAATCTAGCAGATTCAATGAGCTCTTAGAGAAAATCTCTTAGGGCTTGACCTTCAGAGAGACCTTTTACTCTTTAAACCCCATGCAAAACAGTGATTCTGCCAGTCAATCCTTAGTAAAAGATTTAAAGAAAGGGACTGTTGCCTATTGGTAGCACCAGAAATCTAAGCAGGAATTAAGCAGCTTGAAAAAGCCTTTAAATTCAACTTATCATTTTCCCAGAGCTCTCCATATATTCTTTATGGCCCTATGTTCCCTCACCCTTTGATCATTTTATATTGAAGTAGTCTCTTGTTTAATATGCAGCTAAGATGACTGAGTGATAACATCAAAACAGAAGGGTACATAAAGAACATGAAAGAATATGAAGTCAATAGCTTCGCCAACCACAATACATAAACAGGCCTAGTTAAAAGCCATGGCATTACAGTGCTGCCTTTATGCTCTCACAAAGCTGCATGCAGTGTTAAGACCAACTACAAACTGAGACTAATGACTAAAACGACATTGGGCTTGTTTTCTTCTGCTTTAATGGTTGTTCACTTTGCTCAAAGGGTACAGCTCTGCAAACCGAGCACTTAATCTTTGTGCTTCATCCCAGAAGCCCATCACACCAGCTGGTTTAACCATCTTTCTGTTAGAATCAGGGTTTCCAAACCAGGGTTTCCATGACACATAGAAGCTGCAGCCATAAAACATGGACATGTGCAGCTTGTACCATCATCCTTTCACCAGTTCTCCAAACATGCTCGAACTGGTTTCAAAGCCACTTTTTGTGAGAAGCAAAAAGCGAGAGGAGGTTTCATTGAATTCTCTCGTAAGCTCTTTTAAGAGTATTAACCCAATTCAACAAAAAAAAGCTAAGCCTAGTTCTTGATCTCAAACATCTTCTTGTTTTACTGCTTACATAAAACTGCATGGTATGCTTCAAAGGCCAGACAGATGGAAAAGTTAATGTCTACTGTCTAGAACTCATTTCACACTTGGTTTTCATACCATATTTCTTGGCTGCCTAAACTCATGCTAATCTGCTAAAATCACTTTACCTACTTGGAAGGCAACGTATCTCTTGTACTCGGTTCTATTATTTATCAGACAACCACGATGGCAGCTCCATGACTGACTGCTAATTAGCCTTTCCCACTGGATGTCAGAGACAGTTGTATTTTCAGCAGCAATTTACTCTTCCTCCCCGTGGAGTCATGAGGTGGAAGCTGAGGCATATTGAAATCAGTGACAAAAGCCCCATTGACTTCAATTGTGTTGGAAATTCATCTCTTAATGGAAAGAAACCTGCTTAAGTGTTATTTAGTATATTATGTCAACACCTTAAGATAACAACTGACACATGAATAACATGCACATTCCCAATGGTGCCAGGGCAGCACACAGCACTCAAAGGCTCAACATACCGTCAAACCCCTGTCACAGGACCAGACAGGATGATGACACATTCACATTTCAAGTTCCTCTTGAACAGCCTCATATCTCGTCAAGCCCAATACACATGGTCTTGTAATACCTGGGAACAACAATACTTTGCCAGTGTGATGGAGAGATCTCATTTGCTTGGTGGGCTGGATCCATACCACAGCCTGTAGGCTTGCTTTTTCATATCTAGTATCTAACAGGGAGATACAATCCGTGCCTACAAAAGCAGTCTGGAATAGCTACAGCATTATAAATTCAGTGTACACTGCACCCTAACTTCAACAGAAGCAAGGGCAAAAAAGAAAATGAATGAGAAGACAAAGAAGACACTTCACTGGCTTCCTTCCTACTTCTACCTCCTAGACATGCTGTCAAGAAGGACAGAAGCATCGTCCAAAATACTTACTATTTGCAGGAAAAGTCATAGTTTCCACCTGGAGAATGCTTCATGTATTTAAGTGAGAAATGAAAGACAAAATCCAAATGTTGACAAACACCCACTTTCTGAATTACAAGAGGCTTTGATGTAGTTTTGCTGGTTTGCTTCACCCCCTTCTGCCCTCCCAGATAAGATACCCTGACTTGTCCTTTCTCTCAGCTACTGCCTTACTCCTCTCCATTGTGGGTGTAGAGGACTTTGAGATTGAGAACTTTGAGATTGAAGTGTGGAGAATGGCCTTGACGGCCTGGTGAACCGGCCTTGAGAAGGTAAAATAGGAACCACAAGAAAGAGAAAAGTATGTGCAGTACCTGTGAAGTGATGTTGGCAAGAGAAGAAAGAAGTAAAAAGAGAGAATGGAGTAATAGTTACCCAATGAAAAGGTGACAAGTTAATAAGAAGCTAGCCAACAGAAAGGCAATAATGTTTGTGTGAACAATCACAGTTAAGCAACCATGCTTAGAACTTATGCATGTGTACGCATGTATAACCTATATAAACTCTGTAATCAGTAGTAAAGTTGTCTTGGCTATCACTTCGCCAGAGTCTGTGTCTTCAATCTCCACAAATGGCGCCCAAACAGAGACTTTAAAGAGCGGAGTTAGAGCTACAGTGGAGAAGCTGACAGAATGAGCAAATTGCTGTCTTCCAGAATCACAACACCATAAGGTGAGCAGTCAGAACAATGGGTTCCCAACTAACCAAGGAAGAAAAAACTATAATTGTGTTATTACTAAGAATCCCAGACAAGCAAGGAATAAATTATGAAGAAAAGGCAGTAAGATCCCTATTGTCTTGGTTGAAGCAATGGGCCTTGCAAGCTGACTCAGCTACAGCTTTTCAACTGCAAACATGGGAAACTGCTAAAAATAAAACATGGCTTGCTGTTTCTAAAGGGGATAGCATGGTTATGCCACTTATGACAAGTTTGCATTTGGTACATGAGGAGCTGAAAGGGTTCACAGTCCTTGTGCAGCCTCAATCATCACCATGACAACTCCAGTAGCAGAGGCACCCTCTACTCCAACTGCAGAGGCTAGTCACTCAGCACCCCCACCGTTATCCTTGCCAACTGCTTCTGTAGATACTGCCACAACTCATGATGCGGTCTCCATTCTGCCTGCAATGCAGGCTTTAAACCTGGATTACTATGACCCCGCTGCCCGATGGGGTCCTCTTCACTGTCAAGCTGCAGCAGAAGGGGAGGTGCTGAATATAGCACTCCACCATTGTCCATGCTCAAGCGGCTAATACATGGGGGCCGATGCATTGGGAATTTGTCAAAAAGCTCCGATAAACAGTAATGCAATGTGGCATAGCATCATCTTCTACACGGAGTCTCTTACAGGCTGGGATAAGGGTGAACTGATGACTCCATTTGATATATTGGCTCTAGCTGATCTGATATTTACCCCTACCCAAAAGGTACTGTTTAAGTCACAATGGTGAGATGCTTGTGAAGCAGCCACTGTTGAAAATTTAAGCCAAAACTTAGGAGACCCTTTGCTTGGGGCAGGTATCCCACAACTGATGGGGCAGAGGCCAGCAGCAACGCCGCAACTACAAGTGTGGCTGGCCCCAGAAATTTTGTGCCAATCTGCAGACCTAGCCCTTCAGGCTATGCTGAAGGCCTCCAATATGGGAAAGGTATTAAAGGCATTTACAGGTATTCGCTAATGTATAGAAGAGCCATATATGCAGTTTATTGACTGCCTGCAGACTGCAGTGGATAAGCAAGTGGAGAATGAAGCGGTTAATGAGGCGTTGTTACTTAAATTGGCCATAGAAAAGGCAAATGCAGATTGTAAGAAAATTTTACAAACTTTGAAAAAGCCTACTATCGTTGGTATGATTGAAGCTTCAACAGAGTGGGTTCTATAGAATATAAAAATGAGCATTTTGCAGGAGCCTTGGCAGCTGCCCTACAAGCCAACCATAAGTTATGTTACAGATGTTGGAAACCTGGTCATTTTAAGCAATATTGTCCACAACAACCAGAAGAGAAACTCCGAAGTGTATGCCTGTGTTGCAACCATTGTCAGTACAAATGTAATGTAAAAAAGGAATTGATCTCAGGAAACAGAAGGCTGTGCGCAACTCGGAACTGCATGCAGACACAAGTAGCTTCAAGCAACATTCCCCCCTACCTGAGACAAGCCTGACATGTCTCCGAACCTTCACCACAGGCAGCTCTGGAGTGGTTGTCCCCACAGCCACCGATGTAATAACTGATACAGCTGTGCACAAAGTGCCATGAGCACTTAAAGGACCATTGGGAAATGGGCTTAGCGTCTTGCTGTTTGGAGGATCAAGTGTTACTCTGCAAGGTTCATTTGTGTTACCTGTGGTTTTTGATTCAGACTTTTGTGGGCAAGTTCAAGCTATGGTTTGGACCCCTTCTCCTCCAGTGCATGTACCAAGGGGAGAGTGTATTTAATGCCTGCTTGGCAATAAAGGGAATAGGTGGATTTGGGTCTGCGGGCAAGCCACTTCTCTGCTGGACTTAAAGAGTAGAACAAAAAAGACAAACGCTTGAGTGCACTTTGTGAAATGATAAAGCCAAACTGACACAAACTTAAGGGTCTAATGGACACAGGTGCTGATGTCACAGTTATTGGAGCCCATTTTTGGCCACAAAGTTGGAATACAGTCTCATCAAGGGTAGACTTAACTGGTATTGGAGGTACGCTGTTGTCTCAATGAAGTGCAGTTGTGGTACAGTCAATTGATCCAGAGGGACGGGTAGCAAATGTTCGTCCATACATTGTTAACTGCCCCTTTAATTTGTGGGAGAGAGATGTGTTAAGCTTGTGGGGGGTGACGCTGAAAGTAAGAATACAGTCTTTTTAGGAGGGGTCGCTAATTCCTCTAGGCCTTTGAAACACACATGGCTAACAGAAAGACCGATGTGGATGGATAAGTGGCCCCTACCCCAAGAAAAGGCCTAAGTGTTGCAAGAATTAGTAAAAGAATAATTACAATTGACACACGTTGTTCCCACCACAAGCCCATGGATTACCCCAGTGTCTGTGATTCAAAAAAAATCTGGAAAATGGCAATTATGACATGATTTAAAGGTCATAAATGTGGTAATACAAGACATGAGGGCAGTGCAACCTGGTATGCCATCACCAACAATGTTACCACAAAATTGGGATATCATTATCATGGATCTAAAAGATTGCTTTTTTACTATCTCATTACATGAAGATGATGCTCCAAAATTTGCCTTTTCAGTACGATCTTTAAATCAGCAAGCCCCTGTAGAACAGTATCACTGGACCGTTCTTCCACAGGGGATGAAAAATAGCCCTACGATTTGTCAATTATATGTTGCAGCTGCCTTGTCGGAGGTACGACAGCATTTCCCACAATTAATCTGTTATCGTTACATGGATGACATACTTTTAGCTGGAGCAGACCCACAACAGCTGAAGCCAATGGTTCAATTTGCAACCATATGTTTAGAGAGACAAGGCTTAGTAATTGCTCCCGAAAAAAACACAAAGGCAATTGCCTTGGAAATACCTGGGATGGAAAATTTTGGAACAAACTCTACAGCCACAAGCAATATATCTTGACATTAACATCAAAACCCTGAATGATGTACAAAAATCAGTAGGAACCATTAATTGGGTACGCTCATTATTGGGCATTAATAATGAAACCATGGCTCCACTGTTTGCGTTATTAAAAGGTGATGCAAATCTTTTATCACCCAGACAGATAACACCAGAAGCTAAAGGGGCTTTAAACAAAATCACTGAACTAATTAGCACTTGGAAGGCCCACAGAGTGTGTTTGCAGCATTCAGCCACTTTGCATATATTGCAGGATCCACAGAACTTGAAAGATATGTTAGCTCAATGAATCCCAAAAACCAAAGATGACCCATTACATATCCTGGAATGGATATTTTTACCTCACCAATATTCTAAAACTATTGTTACCATTTGTGAACAATTGGTGCATGTCATATGTAAAGGGCACCCACGGGCCACTGAACTAACAGGGAAGGATCCTGAGAGTATATATCTCCCTTTGACTATGTATTACCTTATGTGGACCATGAATAACAGTCAGAAATTGCAGATATCTCTTAAGACTATGCAGGAGAGTTAACCATCCATCATCTGCCTCATAATTTTCTTTTCCTTTGTCACTGAGACAGAACTAGCACCTCTACCTTTGTGCCAGCAGACACCTGTTCCGGGCCCTACTTATTTCACAGATGGTTCTGGAAAAACTGGCAGAGCCATTACCGGCTGGCATCATGAAGAAAAAATTGCTCAAGGGTCAGCACAAATAGTAGAGTTGGTGGCAGTGGTCTTTGCCTTTCAGCATTGTCATCGACCGATAAACTTAATCACTGATTCTGGCTATATAGCAGGTGTTGTTTCTAGACTCGAATGATCCTGGTTAAAGGAAATGACAGATCCTAAGATGTTCCAGTATTTAAAGTTGATTATTGGCTGTTGATCAACCAGCGCACACAACCTTTTTATGTATTGCATATTCGCAGTCACTCTAATCTGCCTGGTTTTATACCAGAAGGTAATGAGAGCACTGATCATCTCACAGCAACCCTTCAGGTTAGCACCTTACCTAATTATTTTGAGCAGGCAAGATTATCTCATGCCTTTTTTCACCAGTCTGCACACTCATTGAAATGGCAGTTTAGGTTATCATGGGCCAATGTCTGAACAATAGTTCAAACATGTCCTGATTGTCAGCTTTCTGCCATGTTTCCCCATACAGAAATAAACCCCTGCAGCTCGATGGCCTTGCAGATTTGGCAAACAGATGTTACGCATGTGCCCGAATTTGGATGCCAAAAATATGTCCATGTATCTATTGCTACCTTTTCTCATGCTGTTTGGGCTACCACAGAAACAGTGGGAAAAGGCAGGACATTATCCACCATTGGCATGGAGCTTTTGCAACTCTAGGGGTTCCACAGCAAATCAAAACAGACACTGGTCCAGGGTATGTCAGTTCCTCTGTTGTTAAATTCCTTACCCTTTGAGAAATCAAATATGCTACTGGCATTCCCCATACCCCTCAAGGTCGGGCCATCATCAAGTTAGCACATCACACTCTGAAAACAGTTTTAGAAAAACAAAAAGGGAGAATGCAGGGAGAGTCACCACAGGCACAATTGTTTAAAGCAGTGCATATGATGAATCACTTAACGATCCATGAGGGACAGCAAAACCCTGTGAACATTTGCCACTTTATGTCTATAAAGGATGAGACAGGAACTATAGAAAGTGAATCCCAGCCAAAGGTATGAGTCAAGTCTCCAGCCACTCTTAAGTGGGAAGGACTGTATCCTTTGATAACTTGGGGTCGAGGATATGCTTATGTCTCCACAGATTATGCCCCCTCTGGACCCCAGCAAGGATGGTGTGACCCACCTTGGATCCTCTTCCTCCTGATCCTGGCACCCAGGACACTGACCCTGATCACTGACAGAACAGCTGACACTGTGGAACAGCTCTAACATTTGGGTGACCTTAGCTAGGACAATGAATCAAACTACCCTTTGTGCTTCGATGTGCTTAGCAGACCAACCCTTCCACACACACTTAGTTGGCCTGCCGTTACAAGGGGTAATAAACAATGCAACTAATTTTAGATTGGGTTCAGGCTTTGCCCAACATAATGAGAGATACAGAAGAGATAGATATGGTGGGCATGGAGAATGCTCCTTAATGTTGGTGTTATGGCTGGAAGGAAACGTGATGTACCACGGCCATGACATGGTCAGGCCAAGGTGGGTCAGAGTCTCTGTGGTAGGATCTGAAGTGCTATCACAATTTTACTGATGTCCAACCAAATAGTCCCCTGTTTTGCAATATGATGACAAAAGTGAGTCTATGGTGTTCAGTTGTTAATAAAACTAGTATCGAGAGCTCACCAAAAGCATTGCCTCAAGGTATATTCTCATTGTGTGGTGACAAAGCTTATCCAGATATTCCATGGAAGCCAAGGGGAGCTCCATGTATGTTGAAGCAACTATTGTGGCTTATGTCCAACATAAGTATGATCCTAAATCACACACAGTTACACAGAGGCAATCAAAAGCGAGCAACATTGGGCTCCAATTGTAATGATAACGTTGAGCTCTGGAGTCGAGGGGAAATTATTGCAGCTAGTTTCTTTGCGCTGGGAGTCACTGCTCCTAGAGAATTAGCACAATTAAATAAGCTTACTTGCTGGTTAGGAAAACGAACTAATGAAACAGGTAAAATTTTAAGTGCCTTAGCAGTGGATGGTAGTTCCATAAGACATGCTATTCTTCAAAACAGAGCAGCCATTGATTTTTTATTGTTAGCACATAGACACTGTTGCTAAGAATTTGATGGAATGTGTTATATGAATCTATCAGATCATTCTCAATCAATACATGTTAGTATTAAAAAATTAATGGAATAAACTCAGAAATTGCAAGAAGATGATGGAATTTTTGGGCTAGGAAAGTGGTTGAGTTCCTGGGGACTAGAAGGGTGGGGTTTATCTCTGATAAAAGGTAGACTCATGGTGTTCATTTTTCTTTGTATTATGCTTGTTGCTCCCTGTCTTTTAAATTGTGCCCAAAGTATGTTGCATAATATGTTAAAGAAAGTTATGTTTTTCGAAAAACAATAGGGGGAGATGTGGGAGCAGATCGGAAGACCTGGCATTTGTTTTCAAGAGTGACCGCTAGAATTTGTTGTGCTGCATGTTTGCCAAGCCTTGAAGAACTAGTTTTACAAGGACA
>JAOEHY010042330.1:0-10761 GCA_025447955.1 Psilopsiagon aurifrons
GGGGGGAAATAATCAAATTCAAATAATAGATGAAAAAAAAGGAACAAAAAATAAGAAATACAAAGCCCAGCAATAACATGTTGTATTACTGATTTCTAGTATGTAAGATTAGAGGATGATGCTACCCAAAAAGGTTGGTTTATGTCATAGAAATTTATGAGCATGCACCTTCTACATTCTATGCCATTGATTTTGGTAGCACTTCTGCATGTGCAGGTACATATAGATATTTTCAAGGCCAAAGTTTCCATCTCAATTTGTATTTGATGGGCCATACTCATGTGGAAGCACCATTTCTGGTGATAAAACTGTTCTAATCTTTTCTTACCCAGCACAAAAAATAGAAAAGTCAACACCTATGATCCAGCCTACATTGCTGTGACACCCATCACTCCACTCCAAAGTCCCATCAGCTTCTGGAAGTCTTCTTCTGAATTAGATGGAAAACATTTCATCCAGCTCTATTTATCCATCAAAGTTGGGTACATAGTCATAACACTCTATTTCACCTGCATATAGATTTTGAACTTGCTCCAACTAACTTGCTAGCAGCCATTTCAAAATACAGACACCAAGAATTTATTTTGCTCAACAGCCATATTGGCATGTTACTTACTCACGTCTACTTTCAGACTATGCATTTCTTTTTTTCTTGCAAGAAGAGTAAAGACTTTATGGAAGCGCATGGAAAGTTCTCTTGTATTTCCATATTTGACTTGAAAAAAGCACACAAAGTGGGTATACTTTACTTATAGCTTCATAATTTTAATCCAAAATTGCTAGTGATGTCGACTTTGGGGCAATCACAGGACATGTGTAAGTGCTAATTACAGCAGCATGTTTTCTCCTGTAGAAGTATTTTTTTCTGTATCTGTCACAAGAGAAACTTCTGAAGTGGAATCTTCTCAGTCATGGGGGCCTTACAGTATAATACCCAAAATTAGACACCATCCATTTTTGTGTCAATAGCAGTCCAGGTAGCTAAATACAAGATTAAGTACAAGTTCTCTCCCCTCCGCTCTACTGATAAGTTACACCCTGACTTAGAAGAATATATTCATGAGTAAGCAACCTTCTTTATGGAAATTAATTCCCCAGGAAAGTGTTGTTTCAGACACCTCCACAGTGGAAATGAAACCAGCAGAAATGCCACAGCTGTTGAACACTGTAAACTCAATATAATACCATCACAGAGAAATCTAAAGTAAGTTTTAAAACATTCTAAAATTAAAAGGCAAATACTTTCAGTAACAAGTAAATACTGAGCCATTTAATGCTTCATGATTTATTTATGAGGATTTTCACCATATAAGGGAAAAACTGTGTTGAAAAATAAATGAAAACCAGCATGACATTAATATGACCAGAGAGAACTTCTTGCACTTGCCTTTGGGATATGATCAAAGGACTCACTCCTGTGAACATAGTTCTGAAAAATAATCATGTCTGACAGCTGGCATGTGGCCCCGATCCTTAGTCGTACTTGAGCAGCATTTGCCACACCATCAGTGCAAAGCATGCCCAATGTCAACAGTCTTCTCCTGTAGCAACGACTCAAAACAGGGAACTTCCAGAAACGCAAACAAAGCATCTAGCTTACCCTCACAGCCTGAGTAAAGGAAATGAATGGGATAAAGACCAGGATAAAAGGTCATCCCTAAACTAAACAATGTGTTTTGGGGACCTTGTGGAGATGGATAAGGAAGCCAAGGGTATATGTAACCTCCAAAACTACAGGAGGTTAGAAGTGCTTTCCTCTTCTGTTGCTCATCCCAATGACACAGGTGAAAAGCAAGAGCTGCCAACCAAAGACTATACGCTGACTGCAATGAATGCGCTGCAGGATGCATGTTATAGCCTCTGTTCACAATTAGTCATTTGGAGACCTCCTCAAAGTTGATTAAAGTTCCCCCAAGGCTCGTATGACCTTTCTCCTAGGAAAGTGAAAGCATAGGAATGGAAAATAGGAAGACAATTCAAGAAATTACCAGGTTGTGCAGATGAATGCATGGGGAGTAATTCTTAGGGTCCACAGATTTCATGTGGCCTCTACAAGTAGAAAATCATGACATACATTTCCACGAACACTTCAGGCTGTTTGCCACTGTTCAGGAAATAGTTTTGTCCTTTGCTGCATGTATTTCCTGTTCCTCCTTGACACATTCTTATATTATTTCATTCATCAATCAGGTCATCTCTGATGCAAAGCCCACCATAATGCACCCTTTAAAAGTCTGTCACATTCACTACAGGTTTCTAGCATGTACAGTTGTATGTCAGACATTCAAGTAAAAAAAACTTGCTCCTCCTTTCCAGAGCCCTTTCTCACAATAAACAATCCCATTCATCGCCTAAAACTGTATCTCCCTGTCTCTTCCTACTGCTGCAACAAAAACCAGTCTCCTTCTCACCGTGAGCAATAAGAAATGGCTAGATTTGGCCCTAAGATTCACAGCTATGTTTCCAACACCCTGTGAAAACATCAGAACTGTGATTTGTTGTCACTGCTGATAAAGACATAGTTACACTATTGAACAATCTAGTTAATTCTGTGTTCTATTACTCAAGATCTGTGATTGACCCCAACAGAGTTAAATTAATGGAGTGTAAATAGGTCTGTCACATCTTCAATAATTTTCATGAAGTGTTTTTACTTTGTGAAAATATAATTTGTACACATGGTAAAAATCAATATTTTTCCTCTAGTACATTTCTATTTACATAGAGAGAGACAGAGGAAGGAAGGGAATTTACTGCATCGGTCTCCCACACATATTAGTATAGTCCTATCTTCACCTTTATACTCTTGTGCACATGAATACTATGATCGCTCAACATGTTCTGATATCAAGTCAAGCATTTTATAGATAAGCTGTTCATGGTTTTAAAGCTCCCTTTAATAAGAGTGAAGGAAGTAAAAATAGATCCAATAGCTGCAACTGATACTTATATTCGTAAAATGTGAATACAGCAAAATCAATCACATCCAAAGATTTTATTCTCTTCATTCTTACAGTGGTTGTGTTCCTTGTCTTTATTATTCTCCACATCATTTCCATACAGATATTTAAATGCTTAGAAGTGCAAATACACACTGCATGCAGAAGTGCTCTATCTACATGCAGACAAGATCATTCTCAAAACCTAAATTTTTTTACTGTATTCTTGATGTGTTCAAAAATGACAGTACAGAGAAACAATTTGAACACCATACCATGAAAAGCAAGGGGTGGAGGCTTTCTTTCCTTTTTAAAATTAAAAAAAAAAAAAAAAACCAAAAAAAAAAGACCCTAGGGTTGTCATTTATTTGCAAGTAGTACTAAAATACCAAAATAGAATTTGAAGTTAGACATCCCTAGTGATGCTAGATTTCAAAAGGTACTTAAGAGAAATTATTTTCATTTCAAATACACTACATTTCCATAAGTATCTATTGTAGAAAAAGGGAGATACTGGATTCTCACTACCACTTACAACTTGAACTGTTTAAACACAGACTGCGGAATCTCATTTTAGGCTCAATCATGGTGACCAGCTGCTCTTTTAGTTCTCTATTTGCAAGATAAGCACTGACCTTGATTTATCATTATGGTCTTCTGATAGTCATTTATGATCGTACAAAGAAAGTATAATGCACTGGTGGGTTTCTGATCATTGTTCTGGTCAACAAAGGGTAAGTCAACATTGGTGTTAAACAGAAAATCAGATCCATCTCTTTTAATGTAGTTAAAAACCTGTTTCAAAGAAACCTGTAATGCACTGTACAGAAAAACAAGGGTTTTTTTTTTTATTTTTTTTTTGCACAGGTGTATTTTCTATTTAGCTGGATTTCCTCTGATGAGCGTGCTCTGAACATGAAAACAGGGAAAGAGTCTTGAATACAGTTGCACGTTTCAACTTCTTTGTAGAGAAATTCAGCTGAAACTTCAATTTAGGCTTTGAAATACAAACATTACCTTCTGATTTTTTTTTTTGGTTTTGTTTTTGTTCGAACCTTGTGTATTTTAGATTTCCCACAGTGATTTTAGAAACAAATAGACGTTTTAAATTTCATTCAGGTCTGCCAGACAAACATATATCAGAACTAGAAGCAGTATGAATATAGACTACATAATTTTCTGAGTGAATATTCAGCAATACATATTTTTAAAATATTTTTAAGGGAAGGAAGCTGTCTGAACAGCAAAATAATGAGGTAAATGAAAATTAAGACCCAATGAGCTTCTCATTTTTCAGGTGGCCAATCTCAAGTTCAAGCTTGACACAGAAAAATGTGAATTATTTAGAGCTTGCCAAGTTTATTTTCCTTCGGCTGAACCAGACTATTTAATCTCAGGAGCAGAGACAGATGTCCCTTAGATAAGACACCTGCTCCCTTTAAGTTGGAAAATATAGCCAAATTGCATTAGATTATCCACCTGCATGAGCATATTTTAGCTGCAGAAAAGAGAATTGTCTGCAAAGAGTTGATTATACTTAGCTTGCAGCAGCTCATATACTTGTTACTGCTTCAAGGGATGTATGCAGACATCAGAAGACTCAGCCTCAGTAACTGTACTCCTCCTCAGGATGTGGCACTGGAAATCATTTTCCTTCTTCCACCAGTCTGTTATTATATGAAGAAAATTCACCACCACTCACATAAGCACACAAGAAGAAAGGTGAGACCAAAGGTCTGCTTTCAACACCAGCAAAGAAAACATGTGTAGGGAAGAGTATAAGAACAAGGGAAGTCTGTAATGACATTTACCAAGAATGTCATTCCAGTGTCTAACCATTTGTGGCTCAGAGATCTCCTGAGCCAGAACATGTTCTTTCTGGAAAACATTGTCCATTACCTCTCCTCAAGCAATTTAACATATAAAAAAACAGTGGCTACATTTATTTCATAAAAATTATGAATGGACTCATTGGTGTCCTAAATTCACCAGCCTTTGGAAGAAGTGGTGAGAGAATCCTGAGCACACGTAACCACAAGGAGGCATAAGGGGACAAAACTTCCTTTGCTTTCCACTCTTGTAAGTCATGAGTTACTCCACACATGATGCACCTTTCCAAAATTACTATTGAAGGCAAATTAGGCCTAGCTACCAACCTGCCTTGGTAATCACTGCAGTGGACAGGGGGAGTCCAGGGTTCATCCTCTCCCTTTTGTATTATAGAGTAACAACCATTTATGGGTAGGCAGTCCTAGAGTTTCTACAAATCTCTCCTTCACAAACTTTGTACTTCACTCCCTGATCCTCCTCAACAGGACTAAGCACAGCAGAGCAACCCTTCTATATGCAGAAAGCCAAGAATGATGGTTATTTCTGCTCACACACCATGTCAGAGTAAGCATAATAGACTTTGTCTTCCCTGTGCACAAAAGACATGCACTCTTTATGCTATAACACAACACATGCACTCCAAAAGTCTACAAAAGAAATAACTTGACATTTCAATAACAAAGATACCAAATATTCTCACCAAACCTTCTCAGCACATGGGGGAAACAGTGGCTATTGATAAGAAGTAGATAATTTCCTCTTGATTGCTATTCATGAACTCCTTATGAATGTTAACACTGTAGGCCTTGCATACGATTGAAATTAAAATTTCTGCCTGGCAATACCTGCATCCCTGTACAGCTTACCTTACAAAGACTTCCAAATTTTTTAAACTGTTTCCATAAGAAGAGGGGCTTCACTTTATTGTGAGCCATGGCAGCCTAGCAGGCAGATAAAGCTTTACCTTAGACTGGTGTGTCAACTCTTTGTAGTTCTGATCTCTCCATTCATTTGCTTTTTAAATAACAAAGAGAAAAATAGATCTGATAGAAAAGACGATGTAACTGCAAATTATGCATCTATCATGCTTACTGCCTACTGGCAATCTCACTTTGCCTTTCAAGAGTGAGATAGAGGCCTTTCAGCCTTTCAAACTGTAGAAATGTAAAATACAAGTTCTGCTTAAAATGTAGGTATTTTGAAATTATGATTATTAATAAATAGGAGCAGGTTTTTGTTGTTAGTGTTATCTAATTAATTGGACTTCCATGAACTAAAGGCTAAATCCTGAGAAAAAAAAACACAGAAGCATTTCATAGATAAGGGTTAGTGTATTGATCTTGTTCCTATTAAAACACGTATAATGAGATGCACTTTCCAACGGGCATCAAGCTCCTCCATCTGATGGGATTACGTGCAAGTGGATTACCTTTATGTAATTACCTCCATATTCTGTAGTGCACACTCTCGGTCATGCAGCAGCCCACAGCCTTGGAACTGAACATTATGATGCCATTTTTATCACTCAGATTTCTCCCACCAAGTGCAACCCATACTACAACCCCGTAGGCATCTACCCACATTCCCTTCTACCTACATGAATTCAATACCACACATGTCCTCACATGCCTTCGGGCCTTCAGGTCTCCTCCCACAAGTCCCCGCCTAGAGTTCTCCACATCTTTACAACTGGATGGTGAGACCAATCATACTACTTAACTGGCCCTGCCCAAATCTCACCACTCGATTAAATTCTAACCAAAGGAAAAGGAGACCAAAAACTGGACATGATTATCAAGCTTTCATCAGGCATATGTACGCATTGCAATTGGCAGTCCAAGAGGGCAGGTAGTGAACATGCTACCTGTTTTCCCAAAGACGCAAGCCAGAGCGCTACAGCAGGCACTATGATCTGCTTAACCTCATTTTCCTGAGTACAAGTGATGATGTGATGCACCGGAGCAGTCTTCCCCCACTGAAAATATCCCACGTCATAAGAGGCACCAAGATTAAAAAACAGCAAAGAGGACAGAGCACTTATCACTGCATGCAACCTTCTTGGGTCCGCAAAAAGAGGTTGGGAGGCAGTAGGAGAACAGATACTACCAAGGCCAAGTTTCTTTTCCCAAGTCACACAGGCAGGAGATGAGCTACATGCTAACAAGTCACACCATTTTTACTCTTCAAAGAAGCCTTTATTCTTCTCCAAGACAGAAGACCTTCATTAACCTCACTCCACACTTTGCTCTCTTCACAAAGAATAAATTCTGACAGCCCTGCTTCATAGAGCAGCATCCTGAGTGCTTTTCTGTGTTCTTGGTTCATCTGGAAAGCAAACATGGCATTTGTCACAAAGGGCCCTGTCCTTAGCGTAATCTGTAATATTTTCAAACATGAAGTTTCATGGGAAGCCACACCTCAGCCTTCCAAGCTATAACTAAAGGGTCTGTCAAAGACAGGCAATGCTAAGGGTTCTCGCCTGGTACGGACTTTCACAAAAGCAGGCCAAGTTGTCACTTGTACGCATACATACATTTATATGTATTCATATGTGTGCATGTATGTGCTCTTTATACTTAATTGTGATCCAAAGAAACACTGACCTTACTCAGAGAAGACTACTCCCTGGCAGATCTCTGAATCAAAACTGATTACCTTCTGACCAAGCAATCATGCACAGTAATCTGGATGAAGAAATACTATGAAGATTTTCTAATAGGGAAATCCCCAATAAAAATCAGCACATTAAAACACATTCTTAAAGCTATACAAACTTCTTTTCTGGCCTCTGCATTCACCCACCGCATCCTTCAGCATGTGAGCCATTTCAAGTCTGGCCCTGCGCTTGAGCTACCTCCACAGGTGTCCTTTTCTCATGTGCCTGCTCCCAGGACAACAATCATCTGACTTGGTGGGATTCACATGGATGGCTTGATCTGTGGGCAGGGCTTTCCTTCAAATGCAACAATGAAAGAGAGGATAAATTCAAGGCATCCCAAAGAACAGAAAATAGCTCCATAGAGCAGCAACAGATGGTAATCCAAGAAGAGCAAGCAGGGGCAGAGGGTGAGAGCAGTACCTGGGACAGGGGAGGAGTGAAGCCAAACCAAATATGTGAATACCTCATCATCTTTCACGGACAACAATCTTGCTTTTTTTAATCCCTCCAGCTGTCACTAACATTTTCTCTTCTGAATGAGAATTTATGCTAAAGCAAATTGTATTCGTACAAACATGACAAATATGCACACATGGAACATATTCATCCCCTTACACAAGTGTCTTTTACTGCACCAAATTAAGACACTCTATGTATATATATTCATGAAAGCCCTAGGAAGGGAGGAGAGGAGCCATGTGGAGGGAGCCAGGCAGGTTTCACAGCGGGAAAGTACTGACTGATTTTTCCTTCAGTGTGGGTGCAGACTGGCAATGGACAACATCGGTAGGTGCATAAATAAAGCTAGGACTGCACCACTGGTTGACACATAAGCAGGAGCAAGCAGAAGCAGCCACAGATCTGTGTGGTTACTATGGGAAGTCAAAGTAATGCCATGCATGCATACTTACGAGTGTTGTGCTGACCACCAAAAGCCCCTGTTGAGTGTGCGATTTCAAGGGTTTGCAACAGAGCTGGTAGGCAAATCTGGGCTGCATTTTTCTCAACACTTAGCTAGTATCATCATCAAAAGCATATAAGGCAGAAAGACACGTTTCCTATCTAAACCAGAAATCCCAGACACATTTAATGGTATTACACCTGGTTTTATTGATGCCGAATAAGTATTTCCTTCCAAGCACCTGAGGGCTAAACTGCTTCTCAATATCCACTGTAAGTGAAGACTAGCTAGAAAGCCAATCCCTTACCATTTGTTTATCTTACTCAAACCTTGCTTATTTATTGTACCTAATTCTTCTATAGGTCTTGCTAATGGACAAAGATCCCCAGCTTCTGTACTGTACAAAGTATCACTATCCCTCATCAATCAGATATCTATTGGTAAGCTAGGTAATAAAGACATAAGACACAATATAAAATAATAACTGGTTATCTTTGTTAGTTCTATTTTTTTTTAGTTTGAATCTGAGACTATTGCCTCAAGAACTGTGCACAATTCAGGAGGTGGCTTTTCATGTGAACTTTGGCACTGCTCAGGCGTTTAGCTTTCAGTTCACAGAAGATAAATAATGAGGCAGTATTGTATTAAGAAATGTATTACAATGTAATCTTTCAGATCAAAATTTTTGATTAATTTTAATACTAATTCACTGGTAGTGCAAGCATTTATCCTTAAGTCCATTCTTACAGTACTCAGGGATTCATTTGCAGGACATATACCTCAATGCAGCAGAGAACAGAAGCAAATGCTTAAACTTGTGAAGAGTCCCATTGCCTGAATATGCAACCCATGTTGCATATTCAGAGTTCAGCACATGCTCTGGTGTTTTCCTTTACTGGCACTAACAGGGTTTCCTTACCAGTGACATCAAGCAATTCCTCTTCATCACAGCGGTGAACAGTTTTAATAATTAACACAAAAATTCAGACTAGGTTTATTTGTAATGGACACACAGAGAGGACCTTTGGTTTACCTGCTACTATCTTCAAAATAATATATAAAGCACTAAAGTGACGTGTAAATATGTGCAGAGAGCTCAGCCTAGCTATTCAAGCTGGCTCAGACACAGCAAAACCTTTTGGCATCTAAACATTATGGAGCAGCTTTGTTAATACCAAAAAGGGGGATTGTTCGCCCTACTTCTGCTAGTTCTCTATCAATGACAATGAGATATGAATAGCTTTCTAAGGCGTCATGAGGAGTTCAGTGCTGTTTGGTGCTTCTAAATCCTTCTCTGAGACATGATTAGCTGCTCTGGGGCTTTTATTACAGATGAGTTAGCTGCAAAAGCACATAATATCCCAAAGCATCAATCTGAGATGGCATAATGAGAGCAGGATTCATGGGGTGGTTTTGTTTTGTTTCTTCTTAAATCAATTACTGACAAATCAATATACTTTTCTGCTATTTCTGCCTCACTGCTTTGTTTTTTCATAAGGTCTAGAACTTCAAGTAAAGATTAAATGTGTTGAGCTATCATCTCATTAATTGTTCTGAATTGGTGAAGTATTCCTAGTTATACATTAATGTCCTTATTTGTGGCAAATAAGACAATTGCCTCACACAAACACTTTGTGACTGTAGTATGATGTCCCAGTCAATAGCCAGAACTGCTGCTTATGTAGAGTGCCTGTGATTAGAGTGCAGCTTGCAGAGAACTGCTTTCTACCTCCAACTTCACCACCAATTCCATTGTGGCTGGTTACTCAGCCAAATAAGTGATGTAGGTGTTTGGAGCTGAACACCTAAAACCGGAGGTGGACAGAAGGTGCAACACCTTTTACTCTTCTGCACTTCCAATTTGTTTGTTGTGACATTTTGAGTGTTTGGGGGTTTTTTAGTCATTTGATTTATTGGTTGTTTTGGGGTCTGTTTGGGGTTTTTTTGTTTGGTTTTTTTTTGGGGGGGTGATTTTGTTTAGGGATTTGGGGTTTAGAGTTTTTTGGGTGGGGGAAGGAGGTGAGGAATGTCTTTTTATTTTTTACGAAGCTCTGAAATCTTTGGGTGGGACACTTTGTTGAACTTGTCTAAAGGTAGTGGGAAAAGTGCCCAGTGATTTCATTGGTGGACTTTAGATCAGACTATGTCTAGCATAGGCAACTACTAGACTTTTCTTCCCACATTTACTGCTTTTTATACTATGTTTTGAGTACAATTCATAACCCTTAGGGTTCTTTTCTGCTTGTACTTTTCCTCAAAGGCAACTTAAAAAAAAAAGGCAAAAGAAAAAAGTTTTATTTCTCCAAACCATTTAGTATCCTGCTGTCATGGGTTCAGCAGTAGCAGTCATTTTCTCCCTTCTTGGTAGCTGGTGCAGCACTGTGTTTTTGACTTGTGGCCTGAGAACAGTGCTGATAACACCAATGTTTTTA
>JAOEHY010042333.1:8617-26574 GCA_025447955.1 Psilopsiagon aurifrons
TTATGTTGAGGACACCAGAACTGCACACAATACTCCAAGTGAGGTCTCAGAAGAGCAGAGTAGAGGGGCAGGATCACGTCCCTCAGCCTGCTGGTCACACTCCTTTTGATGCAGCCCAGGATATGGTTGGGTTTCTGGGCTGCAAGTGCACACTGTCGGCTCATGTTCATTTTCTCAAAGACCAGCACCCCCAGCTCCTTCTCCTCATGGCTGCTCTCAATCTCTTCTCTGCCCATCCTGTAGCTGTACTTGGGATTGCTCCGACCCAGGTGTAGGACCTTGCACTTTCCATAGTTAAACTTCATCAGGTTGGCATCTGCCCTCCTCACAAGCGTGTCAAGGTCCCTCTGGATGGCATTCCTTCCGTCCTGCATATCAACAGAACCACACAGCTTGGTATCATCAGCAAACTTGCTGAGGGCACACTCAATCCCACTGTCCATGTCACCAACAAAGATACACTGATCGCTGAGGGACACCACTTGTTACTGGTCTCCAACTGGACATTGAGCCATTGAGTACAACTCTTTGCATGAGGCCATCCAGACAATTCCTTATCCACAGAGTGGTCCACCTATCTAATTGATGTCTCTCCAACTTAGAGACAAGGACATCATATGAGACAGTGTCAAATGCTTTGCACAAGTCCAGGTAGATGACATCAACTTCTCTACCCCTGTCCATTAGTTCTGTAGCCCCATCATAGAAGGCCACCAAATTGGTCAGGCAGGATTCCCCTTAGTGAAGCCATGCTGGCTGTCACCAACCACCTTACTGTTTTTCATGTACCTCAGCATGCCTTCCAGGAGAATTCGCTCCAAGATTTTGACAGGCATAGAAAATACTACAGTTGTATAAACAATGCCAAAACAGGAATTTTGGTAAGGTAAAGAATTTATGTAGCCACTTAGAAAATGTCCTTCCAGCAAGAAGACTTGCAGCTAAACTAGCCCATCTTGAAATGTAGCACTTTCATCTTCGTCACATGCAACATGTTACTCCATAGGCCGGGTGTGCTTATGGACCCCCTGATGAAGAGAGAGCTTCTCACATGTATCTTGGACAGCTTCAACAGCAACCTTTGACTGACAGACAAATAAATAAATAAACCTCTAATTTTGAGACAATTTTCTTCCTGAATATTTCTGTTTACATATTAGAAATGCATGGAGAAAACTAATGAAGGCATTAATTACATCAGTCCAGCCAGCACTAGCCATACCAGTATTATCAATTCATGATGCATAAAGCACAGCATCACGCTTTACATCTCCATGCTGAAAGTTTCTTTCCTCTGTAATGACAGGTTGAGAAGTACTCAGCTGTTCTTTGAGTCAGTTGTAGAAACCAGCAGGATAAGACATTAACAAGCTTAAAAGGTATTACCTGTCTAGGCCTACCAGGAGGTTTATGCTGACTGTAGGGGTTTCACATCTCTCTTATACTTTCATGAGGGAATTAGTTAAAATTGCCATAGTGGAAAGTATTTGATTTAGATTAATCTCACTTTCTCAAGCAGTGGAGACTCATTACTCTGATTGGCTGTTCTACCCATACTGCCTTTAATGCTCTAACTGTATACTCAGGAAAAATCTCTCAGTTCAAAGCTCTTTATGGATGAGTAAAATGGATCATTATTATCTTTTCAAGAGATCTTTAAAAGTCTTAGAAGAATAAACTGGAAAACATATATAAGTGAGAGATATACCTCCAGCATTCAATCTGAGTGTCTGTCAAATTTGTGCTTTCTCAGATGACAGGATTTCTCATCCTGAGAGTAAAAAAGTGTTAAATATTAATCTTGTAACCTAAAAAATAACCCACACAATCTTACAGTTCTGATGGAGGTTGTCTATTGTCTCTAGCATGACTGCATTGCACAAGGTGGGATGTCCAAGAAATGCCTTGTTTAGTCTACCAAAAGACAGAACTTCCACACTTTCAAACATTTTTAGAGTGACTTTTCAGTTCTGCCTGTAGTTACAAACAGCAGATCTTTCCAGGCATGATACAAACTGCAGAACTTTCCTGGCATAAAACTGTCAGAGGCACTAATGGGGACATACAGGAAAATGAGAATTTCAGTGCCAGAAGCTCTGTGCTGCTGTAAGGACAGGATATCCCAAGTCATTTTGTTTGGAAGCAGGTGCCAGTCAGCAAAGCTTCACAATGGTGATGCAATGGCGAGTGCCCAATTATGTTTTAACATCTAACTTGTTTGCCATGCAGACTGCTATATCTGTGGCATGCAATAAAAACATTTGTTTTGGCCCTTTGGTCTCTGTTCCAGGCTCAGTATTCAATTGTCTCAAAGGAAAAAGCATATGAAAGGAATAAGCATTTCGTGGTACTAAAGACTTTCAAGTGATCCAAACCACTAGATGTTTATCCTTCTTTACGGCTTTTATACATTTGTAAGTCGTAAGACATCCATTGATTTTGCTGAGATGGTTTTTAACAACTATCAGGATTATTAACAGATCTGTGCAAGCTTGACATCACCAACCAATAATTCTTGCGACTGTATATTTATAAGATCCCCAATGCTAATTTCTTAATGTCAGAATAACCTCCAATACAGTGATTCAGAGGCAGACAATCTGACAGAGGAAGCAACATTTTAGAAAGAGATATCAGAGATAATGTGTGGAGTCTTGACCTGATTCAATTAGAGCTTTGCCCTTATGTTACCCAAGGGCATATTATCCAGCATTTATAAAGACATTGGCTTGGATAAATGAAAGAGAAAAAAAGCACTGCTGTTTACTCTGCAGGAGATGGGCTATAGAAACAGTTAGATTACCCTCTTATACAGATGCACTATCTTGTGAGCACAAGCATGTACACCCACACACAGAGGCATAACACAAGCACACAGGCACGCACACACATAAAACTTTTACAAAATCTCCTTAAAGTCCTTTCTGCTACCATAATTGCATATTTTAAATACAAGAAACCAAGATGGGCAAGTCTGACTTTCTCTTTCTTCTTCCTTTTTTTTTTTTTTTTCCCCAACAACCGGGCCCATTCTTGGTGATTTTTTTTTATACATGTAATTAGCAGTTTAATTTCCTCTGAGGGTAAATTATCCCTATGATTTTATTTAATAACAAAGAAAATTTACTGCCAGGACTGAGGTTGGGGTGCCAGCCTTAGCTCTGCACTGCCCTCTGCTGTCCCCTGAGCAGTCAATGTGGCCAGTTAGACCTCTGGCACCGCACCCGCAACTACAGTCTCGAAGCACAGAAATTGTTTGAAGATGAGGGAATGTTATCCAGCTTGAAAGCACACGTAATGAGGATCCCTCTCCTCCTTTTTTTCTATTCCAGCCACCAAAAATGCAAAAAAAAAATATGTTCCTATGCTGTTTATTTCTTTTTTTTTTTTCCAGCAGACTCGTAGATTATATTCATTACCATATTAGCCTTGTAACAAACCCTTTCACACAGTTAAATTCAATTATAGATTACATTCTGTGCCTGTATGCAGTCCATGAACCTCAAAAAAAAAAACCGTTGCAGAAAGCAGCATCTATCGTGCCTGAAGCAATATGATTACTCACAGTGTGCTTCATACTTGTAAAATCTAATTCAGGCATTATATCATATTTTACTTAAAAATGTCTTTTAATAGGAAGAAACAAATCCATCTGTTGAAAGAGAGGGATGTCTTCTCCTAGGACACACTGTACTGCCCACCGGTTCTTGTCAGATAAGTTAATTTGTCAGCTGGGAATCTGCCTGTTACTGTCATCTAAAAGGCTCTGTCTTCTAGACGCCTTTCACACCCACCTCCAGAAGCACCTCATGCGTATAATGACATCTATACAGCACCTTTCATCTAAACAGTCCAAAATGCAGGACTGACCTTATAAACTGATTAGCAACCCCTGCTAACATCAATGGCAAACCTCAAAATTGTTTTAAAACACTCTATGCCCCATAGAATACAGAGATTGATTACTTTATTCCGAAAGATTTCTTTCTTTGTTGCTGAAATGCAGCCACTTCTGGTGTGGAAGATGACATGCAGAGCACAGCTATACAAAAAACAGGACAAGGAAGTTTAAAGAAAAAAAAAACAAAACCAAAAAAACCCCAAAACCAACCAACCAACCAAAAAGAACAAATAATCTTATCCAGTATAATTGCAGAGGGAATTTTAAAAGAAGTAGAAGGCAATAAGCCTACTGGAATTTATCCAGAAATAATAGCCCTTTCTTTTCAGATGTACTGAAGGAACTACATTTGGCATCACATTGGCTAATAGGCACAGAAGTCTGGCAGGAAATGAGATCAATTAATTTGAAGAATTGTGTTCTGACTAGCTAGAGGTTCAGGACAAGACTGCATCTTTGGATTTACATGAGAGAGATCCTATGAAAACAGAGTTAGCTCCCAGCCAACAAAACAACCAGCTCAGTGACATCAAGCACACAGCTACTTGCAGGGTCTTCATTGGGCTGGAGTCATAAGTAGGGAAGGATGGACTCCATGAGAAACTGGGAACTGTGGTTCCCTTTTCAGCCATAATCAGTTTCAGGCAAATATTCACGAAAAGGTAGGAATGGAAGCTATTTTCTACATGTGGAGAAAAAAAATCATAAAGCGATCATGGAAAAAAAACTTCTTCATGAAGACCGCCCTAATCTTTTGGCAATGAATTAAATGTTAATCTGGCTAGTAGTGCAAATACAAATCGTGCCATCTTGGTGGAAGACTTTACTCTAGAGCATACCTCTCACTGACTGTCATTTCTTGCTTGTTGTGGGAAAATATAATTTCATTAGCCCTTCATTAGGGCTACTATAAATAAGATAGCTCTTTACATCTTTTTTAAAATTGCAAACCAAAGAAGGTGACTTCTTCAAAAACTTGAGACAGCTGGTCCAGAAAATTCATCAGCATGATGTCTAAAAATTTCAAGTGTTGCTACTCAATTCTGTCTCAGTGTTTTTCCTAAAACCTGCCTGCTGGAGTATGAAAGCGGGAGGTAGATAGAGTCCTATATGCTGATGGTCATCATGCCTCTGGACCTTTCTCATTAATAAATGAGCTACCTCCTTTGTTTGTTTTGGTGTTGTTTTTTTTCTTTTTTAGGGTGGAGATAAATTCTGGCTATTTTCCTTGCTTTGCACAAAGAAATCAAATGCAATGCACTGATATGAGGCTCCATTATTACCTCTTCTTTCATAGATAATCAACCCTAGGAGCCTGAATTCTGGATCACTTAGATGTGAAAACAAAGCAGGAGTTAAGCATCGCAAGGCACAAGGATCTTGGTCTTCTTTGCATGATTAATGAAACATCACAGAGTAATAGAGAGCAGCCATCAGGTTTCTCCCCACTTATGGCCTAAATGCTGTTGGCTGTCTCGGGAAATGATGCATGCCAAGAAACTACGTGCTGCTTCTAGAAGCTCTGATTCTGTATTGTGAAAGCCAAGAAGTGGTAACAGGCAATTTGGCAGGATCATCAAATGGGGCTGGCTGGCTGGCATATGGCAGGATCTTTGAAAGAAGGATATGGAAAAAATTCACCCACTTTCAACTGCTGTGCTGCATTGGGAACAAAATCAGATGATTAATCCATTATTATAAAATGTGGGAGACACTGTTTTGTAAGGTACTGTGTACAGAGAGGAAAAGAGGTCAAGTACAGAATTTTCACAGAGGTTGTTACCCAATGGCTGATATAACATCTCTGAGGAAACATAGCCAGAAGGGACTGCTAGGTCATCTCCTCTCATCTCCTCTCATTCTGTCTCCCCTCATCTTATCTCCTCTCCTCTCCCCTCATCTCATCACTTCTCATCTCACTTCCTGTATATCACACACTTTAAAACATCATCCAAGTATCTATGCATTAAGCCCATTAATTTACATCTAAATGAAGCACAACTTGTGTTTTGGCAAAAACATTAATCACCCTTACTATCAGAAATGTGCGATTTCTTTTGGGTTTGAAATTGCTTCAGGGTCTAGTCATCAGTTCTTGTTTTGAATTTCTTTGCGGCCAAGCAGGACATTGTCTAACAAACAGAAGTGAAGGGCCTTGGTTATCTCTTTAAGAGTGGTTACTGAAATGAGCAAGGGACAATCACTGTCCTGGATACAGACATATTCATTAATATATGTAATTTATGTAGCTTTCACCCTTTTTACTCAAATGGAAAAGCAAAAATACCACTACAATATAAAGGTGTTGCCAAGAGAATTTCTGAAGTTATCCAGGAGACTTTGTTTGCCTGCCTTTTCTTTTGGAATTACTTAAGCTTGTCCAGTCCAATCATTTTCTAGAAGCACTGGTTTAAAATATGCATATGCCTGTACAAGAGGTTTTGTTTGGCCTTTGTTGTTCGGTGTGGTGACTTTTTAAGGCATATATTTAGACAGGACCGTAGTGCTACAGAAATGTTTTCTCCTACTACTAATTTACTCTGACAGCTCTTACAGCAATGGATTGTCAAGGTGAGTTTCTGCCATGCTGCCATGTCATTCCTGTTGACTTTAGCTAGAGTCACTCAGCAAAAACCTTGGTGTATTCACCTCAGTAACTCTAAATGTTTGCAAAGTGTGTATACACCAGGCTTAGTTTTCTCAACTATTTTTGCAGTCCTTGTAGAGAAGGTGACACATATAAGGAGTAATCCTTCTGTCCTGTTTCAGCCTTCACTAAAATGAAATCAAACAAATGCTTCTTCCTTCCCATTTGACTACAAAGGATGACTCACTGGGTTGTGGACATCTACCGCACAGCTGCATAAGTTTAGGTGGCATGAATCCCACTGCTTCTATCCCACTTAGAATTGCCCTAGCCTTGCTAGTATCTGACCTTTTTCTGCCACTGTAGCAGGCAAAACAGTGAGGTGTCAACGACTAGTAGAAGCCCCTATTTCATGCGGTGTTTTATGGCTGATACACAGATGTTGATTTTTTTGCCATTTCCCAAGTTTTATGACCACTTGCCCCTCCCAGGAAGCTCATTGGCACCAGGAGCAGCCCCCTATGAGGTCCAAGTGCCTGCAGCTGAGTAGGATGCTCTGATGCTGTAAGAGTCCATCAGGGATCTTCCTTTTAAAGCAAAGAGGAAGATCAGGAAGAACGTTTTAGAGGTCTGAAATGTACTCACTACTTGTTGAAAAAAACTACTAGGAAGAGAGATCTGGTTTTCAGGATATTTTAATTCTTTAGGAACCAGGTTTGGAGGAAGATAAAAGATCACTGGTTCATGTAAACATTGTTATGAAAATAACAGTAAGGAGTGAACCATGGGTCTGATGCAGGAAGCACTTCATATTATCAGGTCTGAAAACATGACAGCCAGATATACCATTTTACTGTGTGTTATCATAAGCTTTTTTGTGTTTCGAATCATATAGGAAAAAAAAAAAAACTCTACTGGGAAAGGACTTAGTCTTTTTTATCCTATACATTAACAAAAAAAATCACCTGTTACTTACTGCAGGTCAATGGCAGTACTGAATGCAAACAAATTTTTTTGAGTGATTACAGTAGCGAGTCTGCTTCTCACCAAGGGTTCCTTAGAAGCAGCAGTTTTTCTGCTTTATCCACAGGGTTGTGATATATCATATCATCCAAAACTGGATTTGTTCTGACCCGCCACAAAACCAGTTTCAATCCAGCATAATTAATATCTAAAACAATGGATCATTATGCAAACACAATACAATGCTAGGGATCTGGACTGCGAAGTACAATTACCCAAATTGACATTTTGAATGTAGAAATACACTTTTTCATTGCTCCTAGAGAATGTGATAGCTTATTCTCTTTTTCTCAACATGGATCCAGAAAGCAGGCAGACAAACCCTGGGCATAACTCTACAGCAAACTCTTATTGTTAAATTGTATACTGGGATTGCCTGTCCTCTGCTTCCCATGGTACCTTACAAGGCAGCAATGACGGTATTGCTCTGAAGGAGACCATTACCAACAATGGCTGCAACTCTGGTATGGGTGAGAAATGGAATTTCATTATAATGGCATTCAAAGGTATTTCAATCAGCACTGATTGCTGCCTCTTTTTAAAGAAAAAATAATCTACTGAGTAGATGCAGTGGTTGTGGGAATCACACCCCATGATTTCCCACTCCCTGGTCTTTTTTCTCCTTACAAAAACAGTCATGCACTCTCCTGCTCATCTTTTGGCACTGTCACCGTACAGCCCGCAGCATTCATAAGGCTAGATACTGTCATGTAATCTATAATAGTTGATAGCCATACATTTGAAGTCGGGGTTTTTTTTTTTTGTGGCTTTTTTTGTGCAAATCGACATTAAAACAAGCTAAAATAATTTAACTGTAGTGACAGGTACCAGTTAGACTGGCTTGACTTCTCATTGTCCAAAAAATCAATTCATGGTGTTTTCCCCAGTTCTGACCCCTTTTCCCCAGAGAATCACATCACCCGGTGATGTTCATCAGCCTGCTGCTGCCGCTTGTTCTTTAGCCCCTTAGCCTGAAGTGCAAACTCTGATGGCTGTGCTCTGGAGGAAAACATTTTTGTTGCTCTCTAAAACTGAGCTGAGATGACCAAAAACCCCCTCTAGAATAAGTGTCTGTGGGGGCTGTTAAGATGGCATACCCCCACTAGAATAACTGTCTGTGGGGGCTGTTAAGATGGCATAGGTTTACTTTAGAAGTGTATGAATTTAAAGAACCATACTATGTAGTTCATCAACAGCCTTCCTACCATTGCCCAGCTACACTTGGCACAAAAAATAATTTTACAGAGCTGGTGTTCAGCATAGAAATGTCAGCAAAATGTGTTCTATAACACAGACCTAAAACATAAAACCTGTGATAAATACTTTGTTTTTTCTGTTTTGTTTTTTTTTTTTTTGGGGGGGGGGGAAATAATTTTAAGTTCATCAAAAAATACAGTAAAATAAAAATATTTATATGAAAATATACACATACATGTGTGTGTATGCGTGTACATGAACACATAACTGGATTTTGTGTTTTTAAGGCAATAATATACTTTACAAGAATGCAACTCCAATATTACTGTCTTTCCACTACACAAAGCTGAATTCCTTTTCCTCTTAAAGTCTGGAAATGGAAAAAAAATAAGTCCATTCCAATAGGTCTCTCTTGCAAGTATGTACTCTCCAGTAGTTACTCTACATAGTCTGCATGATCCACCCCGACCCCTTGGTACTGGGAAGCAGTCATATGCTCTTTCTATCTAAACATGAATGCGTCAACTGCTTCCAGGATGCTCTCCCCACTGCCATCTGTATAACCCCAAAATGACAGCTGTGGCTTTTTGGGACCCTTAAAAACCAACATGACAGAAGAAAGTGGGAGACATATTCCCAGAATTTTCTGGAGCTGGGCAAGGACTGAGATCAATGCCCTGGACTGGCTGCTGTGGGAGCGGCAACCCAGCATGCAGAGATTTAAAAAGAAATTACCCAATTAAGATGTAATGGCCTTCCAGCCTTTCCAGGCTGTGAATGAGAGCAGACATATTTACAATCACAGGGTATCATAAAACTCTATCCAGTTATATCAAATCAGCAGGGCTAATTTAGCCAGCAACATCCTGATTAGGTGCTGTGCCTGTGTATGTGTTGGATGATTTATGATAAGATCAGTTAGGCCTGTCAAAAGAGATTTTTAAATGACCTTCTAAGGGGAAAAGAGTGAAAGAGGGGAATATTAAGGTTTCAGAAAAACGATCGACTGCCTTACTGTAAAGGATCACAGTGAATAGCGGTGACAAAAGATTACATTTGTTAATGTGTTTGTATGACGAATACTTACCAGCAGTCTCATTCACACTCACACACACAAAAGTATAAAGGAGGCAAAGTTCACTTTCTATTGAGGAGTTTTGTTATGGTAGGGCTCCTCATCAGCATTTAATTGTCCTTACAGAGGGATTTACCTTTTTTAAAATTAATCTTATCTATGCTTGTGAGCACTGAATTACCATGTGAGCTCAGCAAAGATGAGTCCTCTATTCATCTGGAGGTCAGTGATGATCGTTGGCAGGACGTCAAATTACCCTGAAAAAAATAATCTTTCTCCCCATCATCCATCTCCCCCCCTCATTCTCCCCAGCTAGTCCAGGAAAAAAGAAAATCAGAAATTTAACCCAGAGCTGCATAAAGGCTGCATAAAGGCTGTCAGCCTTTTTGTGTCTGAAGAGAGCAGCAGTACAATTTGGTGTAAGTACAGTGTGTTCATGAATCCAAAACATAAATAGCTGCCTTCATAATACTGATCTGAAGGCAGGGAAGAAGCTTCTTTCAGCCAGGAGAGAACCAGCAGCAACACCTCAAAGGCAGGGGAGGTTAGACTGGGTTTATTGGTTGCCATGCCTCTGCTCTTTCTGCTTCTCCAGCCACTCACAGCATTTCTTTCCCTGATATGTGCCCTAACTCCTGAACTCCTGGCCACCCTGAAATTTCTCAGTTGAGCGCCCAAGCCCACTAGGTGTGACACGCTCCAGAAAGGGCTTTCCATGCTTGTTAGTTCCTCCTGCTGCTGTAATCCTGCAAAGGAAATATTTTCACAGGGCAGTAATGCGTGGCAGTCTTCACCTTCCCTAAAATATGGATGAGGAATGGTTTCACAGACTGAACACAAAATGAAAAAGCTCTTGTACCTACTCCCCCAAAGAGAGCAGATTATCCTCTAGGCCATCATTACAAAACAGAAAAAAAGAAAAAAAAGAAATAGACAGTACTTTGCACCAAGTACAGCTTCTAAAGACCACAACGTGTACCTCATCTGCTGTTCACAAGCTGGACATTTTGCTGTTGTTAGTCTTAGGAAGCTATTATTGCCATTGTCTTTATTGTTGTTATTATTACTATTATTCCAGTTTTGTTAAGCAAATCTGAATCTCCATCTGCCTATCATCTGGGATTTCCTAGGCATTCCAGCCTCTGCTGAAAGATCTGATAATAAATGGGTGCACAGCCAGGCAATAGGTTCAGAGCCCACAGTCACTACGCGGGTGTGATCTCTAACCCTGCTTCAGTAACTTGTTTAACTTCACCAGCTGGAGTCTGCTGCTCCTGATGCATGATTTTTTCAGAGAAGGAAGAGAAAAGAGCCTGTGATGACAAAAATTTTGCAAAGAGAGTCTTTCTTTGAGCAGGGATTTTTATCCTGCCAGACACAACTGAGCTATGCCAAAAGTGTGTTGTGTGTGATCCAGTTCTGAAGTATGAAAACTGGTAGGAACATATGACAAAGGAGGTTAGGCAGTTCAGAAGGTAGAAAAAAAGGAAAATTAACAAAATCTGGCTATCCAACTCTGGTTTCACAGGTATTCTAGGGGTACAAAGATTTATAAACTCCCTAGGGATACAGTGGGAAATCTCACGTCATTTAAGGAGCCCTAAAAGGCAGTAACATGGCACAACCATCCACATCACCTTTCCATAGGTGATTTCAGACCAGTCATGTTGCAGTTGCTGTATGACAGGCAAAGCTATTGGAAGCAGCAACAGCAAGCAAGGCAGGATCTAGACAAACCATTCATCGACCATTCACCTTCTCCCCCTTGATCTTTTTCTGGATTGTAACCCTAAATGAAATATTACGTATAGAGAAGACATTCTGTGTAAAAAATTCCATTACATACACAGGGTTAAATGGTTTTTTTTGTAAGATATTTCTTATCTTACAGAAAAAGTCTGTAACGCACAAATTTTAGTAATTAAAATTTTAATTATGATATTCCATATCTTGTGGTTTTTTATAAAAAGTTGCATTGATAGTAACCTTCTTTGTGCCTTTAATCCTCTGTAAATTGGATGAATGACGTATCATTCTCTTCAAGCAATAAGTGTGTGGTAGTATTGCATTTGTATCTTAGCGACGAGTGCAGTAATTGTTTATAGAATCAGGAAAATTAGGTACTGTCCTAAGGTTACTGTAACTCTGAGAAATGTTCAGAACATTCCCGTGTATGCTTAATACTTACATGATGACAGTTCAGTTGGTTCTGCAGCTGCCTAGAAATGCAGTGTCAGTGTGACAATAGTGGTATTTGGTCTCGAGGTTCACATACGCTAAGAGATGAGCTGAATACCACCCACCTAATGGTGCTGTGTTTGGTTTTCTACCTGTAAATACATAAGCATTTCCAATACTTGTCAGCCACTTCCCCACACTTACATGCTCTTAACACAACATTTCTGCTCATCTTTTTCTGCCCTGCTCAGTGAAAAGTTGGAAAGAGTGCAGCTGTATAAAGTTATGGCTAGCACATTTTTTATGAGTAAAATTTATGGTGTAATGTATCTACTTTCAGCATGACTATTGTTAAACCTGGAGATCAAACAAAGTGACACTGAATATATTGCTTTATCAATTGGATTCGTTCAAGTGAAAAATGCTGATCATGCCATGTCTGTCCCCTGGGTGCAGAAACACTACTTCACTACTTGAGCGGTCGATACATAAAAGTCAAATTCATTATAATTTGTAGCTTTTTTTTTCTTGAAGAAGAATGTAGCTCTGAGTACATCAATATCAACTCTTAAATCCACATAGGATGGAGAGGGTACAGCACAGTAATTCAATCTCGTTACACTTAATATGGTCAGGAAGGGAGAATGAAAACAGCCTCTTGTAAAATGATGGAAAAAACAGGATGCAATCATTCTGATGGAGCTGTGCAAAGGAGTCATTTTACACCATTCGTTACCAGGGAAACAAAATATAGCGAGCCCCATGCATCTAACAGGTGACATTTTAGCTAAGAAATTGCTTCTTTGGTATTTTTTCTGTCTATGAAAAATAATGTTACTAGCGTTTTCACTTGTCATGTACTATAGGGCAACATATTCCTGCTGACAGGCCCATAATGGAAAAATAGAGCAGTTAAATAGTATTACAGTCTAACTTTTAGGATACACGCTAATCTGCTCTTTAAAGAGACTTCAGACATTTTCAAACACCCTGGAGACTTGAATGACTGGAAATTTCTGCATGAATGTATATAGACAAGCAGACAGATGTGTTTAGTAGAAACAAAAAAAGCCTCCTTTCCAATCTTTTCTGATTTAGCTAAAACCTGTAAGGGTTTTTTTGTCGTTGTTGTTTTTTGTTTGGGGTTGTTTTTTATTTTTTTGGTAGACAAATACACTGCTGTGTTTGTAAATGGCCATTAGCAAACACACCAGTGTCAGGTGCATGAAATGGGTTGATTTCCATATGTGTCTACAAGTGAATGTATCAATTTTTTCTGGCATATATGCATAAAGGTCATATTTCAGATCCTTACACAACTGGTACTGAATTCATGAGGGGGAAAGAGACACAATTTCCTTCTCAAAGGGCCTCAAGAACTTACACGGGATTTACTGGATTTTGAATGAACTTGTGAATCTCATAAGAGATAGATCTTAGATACTAATAAAGTTCATCAATATCCCCTTTTTTAATTTCAGGTGCTCCAAAAGTAGCATAGCCCCTGCAACTGGTGTAATTCCAGGAGCTGGTGCTGACTGGTTGGTTTCTGAAGTAAAGGATCAGCACTAGGATGGAGTGATGACACCCACCAAGAGGTCACAAAGGTGATGGCACAGGATGAAGATTAAGGAAATGATAATGAAAAGCTGGCAGAACATTAATGTAATATTCAAAGAAACCTTTGTCTGAGTGCATGAGGACAGCATATGCTAGTAGCTAAAATGAGAAGTCCAGAAGCATAGAGAAGACCAGAGATGAGAGAGAATATTTGATTTTATGGGTAGATACAAGAAAGTCAACATACCTGCTATAAAGACTGACAAGCCTTGGGCACTGTAGAAAATCATGGACATCAGCTATGGAACATGACATGACCAGTATGGCCCAGGTTTCAACCTGGAGGATAGTAAAAAGAACAGTATAATACATAACAAGAAAAAGAGGAAGTGATTCACTTCATTAGCAAAACAGAAGCAGAAATACGCAGGATGAAGAGAAGAAGCAGTCCTAAGGTTAAGTGTATGCAGAGACAGGAGGATGAAGCATGGGAAAAAGTAGGAAATGAGTCCTACATTCACAGAATAGGAAATGAAAGCAGCACATTTACAAGCCTTGAAACCACTAAGTATTAAGAGATTAGGGCAACTGCGGGTTTGATAATAAACTGCATTTTGAACTTCTTTTCTTTCCTGTACAGAATCAGAGCTCAAACATTTAGCAAGGTGAGATCAGCCTACACTGGCTACAGAGGTACAACACCACACAGCTACAAAGACTCATCTGTAAGACTGTCCTTGAAATGTGGTATTATGGACAGGACTTTAGAGCAAACGCTTATTTCTGTTTCCTATGTCATGTAAAGTGACTAACTATAGTTACTGTATGAACTGTCAGCTTACTGGTTGTTAATCTCTAACTCTTGATTTTAGGTGAAATTAATTTGTCCTTCGTTTCAGTCCGTAGGCCTTACTACTCCTTGTGGTGTAGTGGTGTGCGTGCAGTAAGGCTACAAAACAATATTTTCTTGTAAATGTAAAATAGAATGAATCCAGCTTCCTAAATTGTTGCCAATACATACTCCCTGACTGGGTAATGGGATTCCCAACATGTCACAGATGGGCAGGGAGGTGTGTGTGCGATACAGACAGATCTCTGGGTTTCCCACCAGACAAAAGATAGCACAGCACACGCTAGTTCCTTGCAGGTCACAGAAGGCATCTCCTGTCAAAGTTGCCTTCTTTCCTTTGCCCCCAGACTCTGGAATCTGACTTCAGCATTAGTTTTGCTTGCTACTCACAGTGAATGGTTCTGCTGAGCTGGACTGCGCTAAGGGTGAGCCCAAGGCCTATTTAACCTTGGGCAGTGATGATGGAAAGCTTGATAGTGACAGATGTGGTTTTGGGACCCTTAATTCTCTGTCAATGTGACACGGCTAATCTGTGCCCTATGAACCTTAGACTCCTGGCAGCATTATTTCACTTGTTTCTCCCTCACTTATCTCTCTTCCGTGTTTCTGTACAAAGCATTTAACCCTCCAGCAAAGGCCTCTCACATTTTTCAGTGCACATGCATTCGCTGACTCAGGCCAAAGTAGCACTAATACTTGGCTGAGAGAGGGCAGCACACTGATTATAGACTGGCTTATTGTAACCTTTTGTGCAAGGTTGCCTGTTCCTGTTCAAAAACTCTGAAACGGAGAAGCCAACTTTGCACACAGACATATGCTCAGCGGCACATCTATTCAGACATCCCTGCACCTCCAGCCCTTGAACAAGTTGTGCAGTTAATTTGTTTCACATTCATATAGCCTATATTAGATTAAAATTTTAGCCAATGTGGTGTTGGGCAAAACAAAGTAATCAGGAACCATAGCACAAATATAAAAATGGATTTTCATGTTCATTCAGAGGTTGTCCTGGGTTCAGCAGTAGCAGTCATTTTTCCTTCTTAGTAGCTGGTGCAGTGCTCTGGTTTTGACTTTTGGTCTGGGAACAGCGGTGATAAAACTGATGCTTTTAGTTGCTGCTCAGTAATGTTTACTCTGACCAAGGACTTTCTGAGTCTCACGCCCTGCCAGGGAGGAGGGGATGCTGTGAGGATGCAGAGACAGGACACCTGATCCAAACTAGTCAAAGAGGTATTCCATAGCACAGCATGTCATGCCCAATATAAAAACTGGGTCCAGTTACCTGGAAGGGTTAGATCACTGCTCAGTTGGGCTAGGTATCAGTCGGCAGGTGGTGAGCAATTGCATTATTTTCCCTTGTTATTTCCCTTATCATTATTATTATTGGTGGTAGCAGCAGTGGTTTATGTTACTGGGCTGTTCTTATCTCAACCTGTGGGAGTTACATTCTTTCAATTCTCCGCCCCATCCCTCCAGGAGCAGGAGGGGGAAGGGGGAAGAGAGAGCGAGTGGCTGTGTGGTTCTGAGTTACTGGATGGGCTTAAATCACTGCAATTATTTTGGCTCCCAAATGGGGCACAAAGGGATGAGACAGCGACAGATCTGACCAGAGTGCGCCTAACTGTATTTGTGATAGAAACACAGAATCATAGTATAGTTAGGGTTGGAAAGGAGTTTAAGATCATGTAGTTCAAAATCCACTGCCATGGGCAGGGGCAACTCACACAAAACCATGCCACTCAAGGCTATGCCCAACCCAGCCTTGAAAACCACCAGCAATGGAGCATTCACAGCTTCCTTGGGCAACCCATTCCAGTGCCTCACCACCCTTACACTAAGAATTTCTTCCTCATATCCAATCTAAACTTCCCCTGTTTAAATTTAAACCTACTACCCCTTGTCCTATTGCTACAGTCCAAGCATGGAAAAACAGCCCTACCATCCACCATGGACTGATCCAGACTGCACTGAGCAAGGCCAAGCTACAGAACACCTGCAATACATTGATGACATTATTGTGTGGGGTGATACAGCCGAAGAAGTTTTTGAGAAAGGGAGGCAAATAATCCAAATCCTGCTGAAAGCTGGTTTTGCCATAAAGCAGAGTAAGGTCAAGTGACCTGCGCAGGAGATTCAATTTTGGGGCATCATATGGCAAGATGGATGTCACCAGATCAACACAGATGTGATCAACAAGATAACAGCAACGTCTCCACCAACTAATAAGAGAGAAACACAAGCTTTCTTCCGTGTTGTAGGGTCCTGGAGGATGCACATCCCTAATTACAGTTCGATTGTAAGCCCTCTCTATCATGTGACCAGGAAGAAGAATGATTTTATATGGGGCCCTGAGCAACAACAAGCCTTTGAGCGAATTAAATGAGAGAGAGTTCATGCAGTAGCCCTTGGACCACGCTGGACCAGGCCAGATATGAAAAACATACTGTACACTGCAGCCGAGGAGAATGGTCCTACCTGGAGCCTCTGGCAGAAAGCTCCAGGGAAGGCTCGAGATCGACCCCTCAGCTTTTGCAGTCAGGGATACAGAGGATCTGAGGCCAGCTATACCCCAACTGAAAACGAGATACTGGCAGCCTATGAAGGGGTTTGAGCTGCTTCGGAAGTGATTGGCACTGAAGCACAGCTCCTCCTGGCACCCCAGTTGTCCGTGCTGAGCTGAATGTTTAAAGGCAGAGTCTTCTATACACATCATGTAACCAATGGTACATGGAGTAAGTGGGCTGCACTAATTACACAATGAGCTCGAACAGGAAATCCCAGTAGTCCAGGAATTCTAGAAGTCATCATGGACTGGCCAGAGGGTAAAGATTTTGGAACGTCACCAGAGGAGGAGATGATGCATGCTGAAGATGCCCCTCCACATAATGAACTGTCAGAACGTGAAAAGCAATATGCCTTGTTTGCTGATGGGTCCTGCCATATTGTGGGAAAGCATTGGAGATGGAAGGCAGTTGTATGGAGTCCTCGACGACAAGTTGCAGAAACGGCTGAAGGAGAGGGTGAATAGAGTCAGTTTGCCAAGCTGAAAGCCATCCAGCTGGCCTTGGACATTGCTGAACGAGAAAAGTGGCCAGTGCTTTATCTCTGCACTGACTCATGGATGGTGGCAAATGCCCTGTGGGGGTGGTTGCAGCAATGGAAGCAGAGCAATTGGCAACGTGGAGGTAAACCCATCTGGGCTGCTGCACTGTGGCAAGATATCGCTGCCTGGGTGCAGAACCTGGTGGTGAAGGCATGCCATGCAGGTGCTCATGTACTCAAGAGTCAGGGCACTGAGGGAAACCAGAATAACCAACAAGTGGATAAAGCTGCTAAAATTAAGTGGCTCAGATGGACTTAGATTGGCAACATAAGAGTGAATTATTTTTGGCCCAGTGGGCCATTGACACTTCAGGCCGTCAGGGCAGAGATGCAACATACAGATGGGTTCGTGATCGAGAGGTGTATATAAGAATGGACACTTGCTATATAAGAATGGACACTTGCTCAGTGTCATGGGTTCAGCAGTAGCAGTCATTTTTCTCCTTCTTAGTAGTTGGTGCAGCACTGTGGTTTTGACTTGTGG
>JAOEHY010042338.1:0-18078 GCA_025447955.1 Psilopsiagon aurifrons
AGTAACTAAAACATTGGTGTTATCAGCGCTGTTCTCAGGCCACAAGTCAAAACCACAGCACTGCACCAGCTACCAAGGGGAAAAATGACTGCTACTGCTGAACCCATGACACAGCCATGGCCACTCACACTGTTCTGATGATACTACCAACCACAAGAGGTGGAAACCTCAGCCCTCCAAATACTGTCCTTGATTCATGCTGCAGCACAATTGCAGCTTTAATAACTTTGATTTTAAAACCTTCTACTACAACAGAATTGGGGTTTTTTTAACTGCACGAAAATAAAGTAATAGGAAAAAAAAGGCAGCAGACAAATTTTGCCTTTCCACGACTGGAGGAGCTGAGCCATAGCTTTTTAAGGAAACCACAGGAGCAAACAATCAGGCATTACATTAGAAAACCACTCTAAACTCCCATAGAGGGAGATTAATCACTCACTCTTAGAAACAGCAACAGCTGAAAATGTCCTTTAGAATAACAACTTTGTCATCAGATTTTGTAATATCTCCTCATTGTCTTCTGTACAGTGGAATATGATGCTGTTTTCTCAGTACATTAAATATCTAATCATTATGAAATACCTGAATATCCAGTTTGCCTATAGGAATTTCTTGTGGGAATTTATTGTGAAACTTGACATACACAATATTTGTATAGTAAAACTCTACTTTGGCTTTTATTGTATAATACTAATAGACAAATGGAAAAAAAAAAAAAACCAGGGGGAAAAAAAGGTAAGGAAAGAAAAAGGGAAAAGGGGAGGGAACAGAAATAATAAATCTAAATTATTTCCTGAAATTCAGTCAGAGAGTTGTCCAAAATATAGCAGAATTATTAATAAATCTGATTAAAAGAAATGCATTGTGAGAATCTAGTAAGATAGAATCACAGAATCAATCCATTCTCTACCCAGCCTGTATTTGTGCTCAGGATTGCCCCAACCCAGGTGCAGAACCTTGCACTTGGCCTTGTTGAACTTCATGAGGTTTTCATGAAGCCATCTCTCACGAGTGTTCGAGGTCCCTCTGGATGGCAGTCCTTTCCTCCAGTGTGTAAACCACACAACACAGCTTGGTGTCATCGGCAAACTTGCAGAGTGTGCACTCAATCTCACTGTTCATATCGCCAACAAAGATGTTGAACTGTGCCAACCCTTGAGGAACACTGTTCATCACTGGTTTCCACTTGGACATTGGCATATTGACCTCAAGTCTTTGAGTGTGACCATCCAGTCAGTTCCTTATCCACTGAGTGGTCTATCTGTCAAATCCCTGCCTCTCCAGTTTAGAGACAAGGATTTCATGCAGGACATTGTCAAATGCTTTGCACAAGTCCAGGTAGAAGCCATCAGTTCTTCTTCCCTTATCCATCAACTCTGTAACCCCACTGTAGAAGGCCACCAGATTTGTCAGACAGGACTTATCACTAGTGAAGCCATGTTGACTGTCACCAGTCACCTCCTTATTTTCTATGTGCCTTAGCAGAGTTTCCAAGAGGATCTGCTGTGTGATCTTGCCAAGCACATAGAAGAGACTGATTGGCCTGTAGTTCAGTGCATCTTCTCTTTTTCACTTGAGCTTGACAGTTTCTTGGCAGAATCTGCCACATCTCTCTTTCTTGGTCTCCCTCTCACCCAGCATTTCACAGATAACAATGCTGTTTTCTTGTTGGTATACACAAAAGGACAAGTAACAGTGACTGCTGCTTAAGGTTTGCTAGATACTCTGAAAGCTAGGTTATTTGTCAGACTAAGCCAAGACATCTGCCTTTTGAGAAACGGCTACTTTCAAGTTCGAAGCCTTCAACCTTTAACACTAAGCACCATAAAACCTAAAATAAATTTTGCTTTCTTAGATAGAAACTGTTTTTCTTTGCCTTCTTTAAAAATGCAAATGACAGCTGCTTTCCCATATCCCAACCACTGAATGCATGGAGAGGACTAAGAAGCTTAAATTACATCAAAGATTTGGGTTAGACCTCTAGAAGAAAGCTTTTCTAATTCTACAGTGAAACACTGGAAGACACTGAGAGAAAATGAAGTTGTTGTCATTAGGTGGTATCAAACACCTTTAATGGAAGATTTTCAGGGAATGGAAGATTTTCTAATAAAGAAATATCAAAGATGATATTTCTTTATTAGACTAAGTGATCTAATTGCAAAAAAATGGACACCTATTGGGCACAATAAACCTTTAAATATGGTAACAGCACAAGAAACATTAAACCAAGTGCAAGCTGAGACTAAACTAAATGGCTAGATAAACTGGGGGAGCAGATTACATCAACAAAAGAGTGAAGTTGTATGAAGATATTATATGAGGAAGATTATACATGATCATGAAAACAATTTCTGATTGTGCTTTCAATTAATCCATATTACAAATTTTAGTCTTCAGTTTTTAAGGTTATCTTCTGCAAATTTTCATCAAGGCTCAGAACAGAGCAGTCAGAGGAAGAGGCTGTTTGCTGAAAACATATCTGCGGTTAAAGCTACCCATTTCTGTTCTTTATCAACTGCTCATGTGACTGGATTCTGCTACAGAAAGGTGAAAGGTTCTTGATTTTCCCTCACTTTCCAAGAATGTGCTCAGGGAAGTGCATCACAAAAATCACTCTTGTGCTTGACTAATACAAGTATACAATTGTCCTTACTGCAGGAATTCCACTGCAATGGAAATGTGTTTGCCACTCCTACAAGGACTGATTTCATTTAGTATTTGATGGTATACAGGAAGTTAATTTCCGGTAATTTGTTTGGCCAGGTTGGGAGGCTGAAAGGTGGGAGATAAAATCTAGGAAAATATTTTTTAAGTCTCATTTTCTTTTGCATAAATTACTGATAACTTCTAAAACAGATTTCAGCATCAGGCAGTGTTCAACTCTAGCTTATATGTTTTGCAAGACTTTTGTCCTTGCACCCTACTGACAGGAACCTGGCTTATTCAAAAATATGATTTATTTGCCTAGAGGAATGGCTCTGATGTAAGCCCCCTCTGAGTTTCTAATGCAGGTCACAAGATCATTTTTTCATTGGCAGATGTGATAAACAGCCATACTTACATAAACAATATATATCTGATTGTATCAGATACAATTAGGGTCTTTGGGGTTTTCTAGAGGGTTTCTGATTCTGTGGAGAAAGGTGTTTGGGTCAAAAGGTTTTTCTTATAAAGTAGATTCTAAGTTGCAATTTTCATGATGGTCAAGTAGCTGAAAAAAGTTGATTCTGTGAACTGGTACTCCCAAGACAGTTTCATATCGGTTGTTATTAATCAAATACTATAAAAACAATTATAGCTCTCTATCTAGCTAATCAAGGTGGTGGAGGTGTTCTGTGTTAGGTACAGTAGTGGTTTAGTAATTCAAGTATCTAGAAAATCCACCTAATATTATTCTCAAAACATGCCAATTAGTTCAAAAACTATCCTAACTTTTTTAACTATATCTAGAACCTAAAGAAAAATGTGGCTGTTTAAACTGATCTCAACAGACAAGAGCCTGGACTAGACGATTTGCCAAGGCCCCTTCCCTGAATCACACTTCATAGTTCAGTGTGTAATAAATACTCTATATGTATCACATATACAGTAAGAATGTAAGGTGAAATTCTCCACAGCAAAGACAAACTTTAAAGATCTTGTATAGTTTTAGGATAAAAGCTCTCTACTATAAGATCTTGCTGCTAGAAGGAAGGAGCATAGCAATTCTCCCTAACAAAAAACAGTGCTATCCTACACAGAGCAATCAAGTAGCATGAAAGAGGAGCAATACACTGTACAGCAGTGTGATGGGAAATTAATTAGATTTTAGCTATGAAGCTTGAATAGCTATTTAGCTATTGTCATATGGCTTGTCTAGATGTGGTGCTTAGGAACATGGTTCAGTGGTGGCCTTGGCTGTGTGAACTCAACAAACTTAATCTTTTCCATGTGCTGTAAAAATATTTTATATCATGTAACTCAGGATACATACATCCCAGTTCTAGGACACATGGCATCCATGAAAATGTGTCCTCACTTTAAAAGTACATAATCTTCAGTCAAATAAACATGAAAAACTTCAAGTGGATTTCAGCTCTGCTGTGTGAGTTGGACTGATAGCTTATGCAGCACAACTAGGTTTACAGGTTAGCCAAATATATTTTCAATGAATAGGATGGGCATCAGTCCAGTATCAGATGCAAAACTAGGTACTGGCAAAGTAGTAGACATTTACAGGAAGGGTGTGTGTCGACAGACACTAGACTGGTGTGACTAGCATTAGATGTCGGTATCTAAGGGAATAACCTAATCTCCTTTGGTCCTACAGAGAGAAGCATTTCTGGAACCCAACTCACTTCAGCCCAAGATGAATATCTAACGTATATCAACACGAACCCTGCCTTCAAACCTGTTCGTTTGCACTGACTATGAAGAGAGCTTAGAGTGATCTAACTCAGGACAAAGTTTAATGTGATAGATGTCTAAGGTTAGGTAAAATGAACCCATACCACATGACTTCCAGAAGATGATCTGAAACATGAACTTGTCTTTGTATATTTATGAAGATTCAAAGTGAAAGAAGAAATCTGAGAACAAAATTCACACTCAGGAGAACTTAATCCATCTTAGTGAACTCAGGTCATGTTCCATTTATGGTAGGTAGTACTTAGGATAGTAAGCAACCATAATTTGGTAGACAAAATGTGCATGGGTCACACCGGCACTCTCCGTGCTAATATAACAGCATATAAGGCTGATGTTGTAGAGAAGAGCTGTTCAAATATTATCTGAAAAGATGCTATTTAACAAGTTTAACAGCTTTGCATGGAATTTTCTGACACACATCCACACATCTTAGGCTAAGCCTGAGGACCTGCAACCCAGATTCTAATCTCAGAAAAGCTGCAAACTACTGCAGTGAATGTGAAAGTCTGTATCACCTTTGATCCATGTCTACAGACACTTCTATCAAGATTAAGGGTAATACACATGTCTCTGGAACAGAACTTTCAACTTTACCTTTAGCAATATTATGAGGCTGGTTTGGGTTCTTTTTCTTCACAGTAGGGAACAAAGCAGGGAAAAGACCTCTAATGGGAGCCAGGGATCTTTAGCTAAGCTGTCTCATTAGCACGAATTCTAGTGCACAAGCCCTTCAGGACCAGCTAACTGATACCTGCTGATTCATTCTGACAGATGCTATCAATTCACTGCACATTTTCAAGGGAAGTGGTGCAGGAGTAGCTTTAGGCAAGCAGGAGCAATAAAGAGCCCTCTGTTCAATGAAGCTGGGAGGAGTTGCTCTCTCTTAAGGAATTTATTTTTGAATACTCCCCTCTCATAGTTTGCTGTCCTTGCCTATATATGTATATGTACATCCGCCTTATCAGACCATCTTGGCAGATGTTACTCTACTCTTCATGTGACCCAGTGACCTCAACCCAGCATATGCTGCAGGCAGTCCATCAAGTTCTTTGCTAATAGGTCAAGTATCAAGTATACTTAACAATATCACTTCTGTCTAAAGGCTGCAGCAAGAGAATGTCTCTCCAAAGACAGAAAGAACTCTAAGAAAAGCCTAGGAGAACCTAAAGCTTTAAGAACAAAAATGGATATAGCTATTAGGAGAAAACTGCGGCTTTCTTGAGTAATAAGAATAGAACTGTTTTCTCTTAAGGCCAGCATAGAAAGTGAATGAGACTCCTCTGTCAATGACTGTGAAATGATATAGGTAGCAATAATTTAATTGCCGCATTCCATAACTTGTGGATTAAACATGTACAAATAAGCATAATTATATAGCTCAGGTTAGTAGTGTATAATGAGTTTCAGCCACCACATCTCATTTCCTTCTCATTTTGCTCATGGCACTCATTTCCTCCTTCTCTTTCTTTGACTACGGAAGAGATCTGTCTGTTCCCATAAGACTGGTTCAGAGGTCTTGCTCAATCATCTGCTTCACAGACAATAATATTGCAAAATGAAATTTACCACAGTTTCTCATGTACCTGGAAAATACACTGAATTCCCTAGAGCTGGACACAATGTGAATAAAACTAATGTGCTTGAAGGTTTACAACATATGGAGGAAGGATAACCTATATGATTCTGGCTCATTTAGTCAAAGCTTAGTCCAAAACATCAATCTGTTCATAAATCGCAGGAATAGACTGTAGCCCCTGCTGCGACAACCAAGAAATGTAGACAGGCCCAGGAAGCTCTCTCTTGTACTTAGCTCTACAAAAGCTTTGCAGCAGTATTACAACTGTGGCAACCCAAAGCACACCCTAGCTCACCTAACAGCTATGTGGCACATATCCTGTTCTAAGCTGTAGGTAGGCAGGTACCAGTGCCTGAGCCACTGTGTTCAAAACTACCACAAGTGTGTTTACACTAGATTTCCACTCACAGCTTTGCCAGCAGTACTTCTGTAAGATTAAAGCTTTGTCACACCAAAGGAGTAGGGAAATCCTATGACATTTAAACAGTGAGCAAAACCATGAAAAACATACAGCAAGTAATAATCCTACACCAGCTGGGGAGATGCTTTCAGGTACATGTTATGATGTGACATCATTTTTTATGGTCCAATAAATGTAATGCCTGATTCTGTGATACCATTTTCCACAGCTGAAAAAACACTATATGGATGTTCTGTGAAATATGGAACCATACATTAAACAATTTTTTTAAATACTTATAAAACTACTGAAATAATGTTGTTTCCAGTCCAAATATGTTATTCTGTAGTGCAGCCCTGAACTTGCACAGCAGAATGCCTAAGTATTTTCACTGCTAATCTGACAGGTAATATATTTTAACCAAATTATCTACCTATACATCTTACACATTATTGTCAATTAGATATACTGGTAATACAGATAATTATAGGTTTCCGGTAATAGATCTGTACTTTGACATGCATTTATAAACAAATTAGAACTTCTGGCAAGCTTCTAGCAATAGAGCATTCAAAGTAATAGTAACAAAGTAGTTTTGATCCAGTTCTTTCTCTTATCCTTTTTTTACCCCACAACTTTTTTATCCTCAACACATTTATATTTCACCTTTATTGGGGAGAATTTAGACTCTCAGAAATACATCTACTGTTTCTTACGAAGATTTCTACTGTTTCTTTTGTGTCTTAAGAATAAAGCAAAACAATTAAAAATTTTCTCATCCCCATTAATTTGTTTTTTCAACAGAAAAATGATGCCTATTCCAAGGGGCTGGACTGTGAAGAGCAGAACTATTCATTGGCCTTGTTGAAAATGTAATGTTCCATGGACGTATTGGAAGTGTCATCAGGAAAGGGTTTTGAAGCTAGCGCTGACCAAGAGAGCAACTAGTGGAATGTAAAAAACCTTCCTCTGTTAAATGGTCCTGGCTGCAAACCAAAATGAAAATCATAATTCTGTTTCCAAACAGTACTTGGAAGGATTTGGTCATGCACTAATAACAACGTGCATTGGAATGAAAACAAAATGTAAAACCCTGAAAGTCACTAAGAATGCATTCATGCCCTCTGGACAGCTTTGTGGCAAAGATAAGCTTTTTCTCTATGAGGCCAGTGACAAAGGACATAATTTTTATCCATGACTGAGCACATACAAGAATAATTTTTTTGTCTGTTTTCATAAATTCTAGGAGGCTTTTAGAGGTGTCCATAGAGATCAGTAGAAGCAATGCTGTTCTCTGAAATCCTACGACAGAAAGGGTTTTTATGACTTCTGCTGGTGAAGAAAATCCTAGCACTTAATGGTGTCTCAAGGCCTACAACAGAGAGATGTGGTTTATGGATGTCTGTGGTGCCTATGTTTTCTACTGTGCAAGAGGATGGGAAGGACTGGAATTTTAAAAAATGAGAAAAGCATCACTAAGAAAACACTTCTTACCAATTGCAGCCTTCATCCCAATACTGCAGGCTCACCACCAAAAGTTTCTGGTTTTGAGGTTTAAGAATGACATTACCCATATAAATCTTAATATAATAATTTATGGGTTGCATATTTAATTCGGCATGACCTATGTACTTGAGGGACAGTTAAATCACTGTTGGAATGAAACATAAACTTTCCAAAACTACAAAGCTGATTAGCAGAGCTTCCTTCAACATCGAGAGGTATTCTAACTGTTCAATATTCTACACTCATTATTATTAAGACCATATAGAGTTATATAGTGAGATGCAAAATAGATAGACTCATAACATACACTCAAGTCATGTAAGGCCAGGTGGGCAGGGGGGAGGGTGTGCCCCTTAAAGGATTCTTCTAGCTGGGAAATACAGAATTTAAGACTACCTCTTTTGTGCTCCTTTTTACAATGGATGCCTTTCTGCACTGAAATGCCTTTAGGAGGATACCACAAGCCAAATGGAATTATGCAATTTGAATTAAATGTTTGTCACAAAGACATGCCTACTATATGCTAAGGGCACCTCCATCAGAGAAACAATCTGATTTCCTATTGTTCACCCTTATCATATTATATCCTGAGGCAATATTCCACGAAGGCGAGCCAATGATTTTGCCAACCAGAAATTGAAAAGGATATTATAGCACTACTATAATGAATCTTGTAAAAAAATGAGTGTTTGCTGTTTGTGTAGGTTTTACAATGCCTTTTGGAGGCCTGATAAGGAAGAAAACCAGAAAAAGATATGTTGGAATACACCATGCTTCATACAAAACTCCTTTAGGAATTCAGCTGACTGTTCAAGAACACACTGTGACAAAAAGAGTGAGCAGAAATTCCAACTTAAGTTCATTCTTGGGCTTCTGCTGTCATTATCAGCAGCATCACCATTACTTCAATGATGCCTATGATCAAAACGTTTGCTGTGCTGCGCACCATGTCAATACAGGGTAACAGAAACAGCCCATGAAGCTTACAATTTAAAAGTGTCCTTTTAGTGTCAGTTCCCAGAAGAAGTTTTCTTTTCTGTTTTCAGAATGGGATTGTGGAACACTCCTCACAGCATGCCCCGCATACTTCATATGAAGCTGCAGTTTCACAAGATTACAGACAAGAGCTATTCAACAGTACTCAAAAATATGCAGGTGCAAGAGCACCTGCCTTTCTTTCATCACTCTCTGAGACCCAGCACTCAGGACTCTGATGAGGGGGAAGAATTACATCTTCAACTCAAGAGCGAGCTTCATGTCTAAAATACAGTCAACAGAGCAACCTCTCTATGTCAAAGCTACTATGCATTTGATACTATGTTGGATTACCTTACATGATATTAAGCAGGGATTTTGTGATCCCTTAACTAATATAACAAAGCTTCCATTTAAGACCATCCCAAAACAAACTATGACTCCCCATTATGTTTACCACTGTTCCCAACGCAATTCAGCTCTCAATTACTTTTCCTTTAGTCTCTAATCCCCAGAGGGAAACCTGCACAATTCATAAATGAATTTTTAAAAAATTATTCACTTTTCACATACTTTAATTAACAAAGTTGCTAGTCCAGCAAATAATCTGTTACTTATTAGCACAGAATGGCCTACATCATGAACTAAAACCAGGAAAACTGCACTCCTTTGCAAGTTCATCACTTCATATTACTTTTGCAGCATATCATTATCTCCTGTATTTTAATTTGAGAATTCATATCTGCCCTTTGTGACCACAGCACATACAATGCAAGTCTTAGCATCATTTTTTTTGTCAAGGCACTGTAAATACATATGTTCCAGGAAGCTTAAAGTCATTAAACTGCAAAAAAGATGTTATTTTATACAATTGAATAACAAATGCTGTCTCATGAGTCTACCTTCTCTCAGTGCAGTTTGATGCATTATAAATATAGCATTTCCTAAGTTTCCTACTGATAGAGTTTGCAAACTTGATATTCCTTTAGCATTGTGTGTGTTTGTGCGTATTTGTTGGTTTATTGTCTGTGTGGTGTTTGTAGTATGCCATTTCTGCTGCAATATTCAATTATTTTCTCTAGCTACAGACCTTTTCTGAGAGAAGCAAGAAACAATGAGGTTTAAAACAGAAAATCCCTCTGCTGATCATCAAAGATGAGCTATAAACAGCTATCTCTGAGACCTCTTAAATAAAAGATTACTTTCATAGTGGAAAGCACAAGCTGACCTAAATACAAGAGAGACCATAAAATTTTCTTCTAATTCATATGGTAAAACAGAGACATTAATGCATGCTCATGTGAAAGTTCTGAAAATCATTCATAAATGTTTCCCAGAATAGAAATCCATATGTTTTCAGCCATATTCCCTCCTTTCCACCCTCTTCCAGGATACATAACCATGCATGCTAGCTGAGAATAGTGGTCAGACTATGGGTTACAAAAATCACGAATCACCGAAATTGCTTAGAAGTCAGTTATAGGACCGCGTGTAAGTCCATTCCAAGTCTTGGTCTGTTCCTTATAGCTGGCTGCACCTTAAAGACACAGACAAACACCGAGACACTAATTTTAACAAATATTACAAACGGGATGATTAGAAAAATGAAAGTATGGCAATACTATGCTTAAGGTTTCTCCACCCAACAGTACAGGAGCAGTCTGCTTCTAATCCAACCCTGTCGATTTCAGGAATGATTCAGTCAAGGCACAGAAGAGCAAAATTTTTGCAAAATCAGGCCTCAAGAGATTTTGTAATTTTGACTGGAATCATGACATTGCGTAAATCTGTGCTTGCTGAGAGGTTCTGGCAGCCGGACTTCTTCGGAAATGGAAAAGTCAGGAACCCATAGGAAAAAATAGGTTTATTACTTTTGGAAAGAACAGGTTGAGGATACAGAGAAAAAGAATTGACAGGCATAATATTAATGTCAGTAAAGGGTCTTGACTAACTCTGCCTAATTACTTGCATTCATTTACTTAAAACTTCCCTTGGCACCTGACCCAGTCTCTAACCATCTCACATAATGAAATTCACATTTAAAATCTTCAATAATTCAGGTGTTCAGTCAGTCAATCAATTATTCAGCTATTGATCTGCCCCACAAGGAAAACAAAACTTCAGTGGGTGGACAGTTTACCTTTCACAAACAGAAGTACCTGAGTTGCTGACTACAGCTTAGAGTTGGTCTCTGCCAAGGCACAGTTCTCTTTGCAGTTCTCAGATTAGCCCTCTTATAGTTCCAGAAAATGAGAAACATCTGAAAGTTTCCAATTCTGCCACAAGAAGTAACATTACAGGTGATCCTTATCTACCTCATTTGCTTTTTCCTTAGGAAATGATTAGGACTGAAATTATGTTTTGTGCTAGAGATAACTAAACACTCTCCTTTAAGAGCTTTAATTTTATTTTTTTTTTTAACTCTGTTGCATTGTTTTGCTTCTTGCTTTTCCTACATTAGATGTAATTTCTTCAAAAGGGAACTTTTCAAAATGTTTTTCTTTTCTCTTACGAGCTCCTTACTTCTGTTCTCCATCTTTCTTTTTAAATCTGCTACCCACCAGTTCCTACTTCAGCCCTTCTTGGTGACCATTAGGCTGAAAGGCCATCTCTCAATCTTTTCTCACAAGACTAAAGCTGACAGCCCTGTAGACTTCTAAAAGGACTATGTGTGCCTCAGAATAGCTCCTACAGTTAGACACTGGTGTTCACAAGCACTGAGACCCTGTTTAACAACTTGGCCAACCAAGTTCATTCTAGGGCACAGAACTTATTCCTGCAGATACTTCAACTTCTGTGCTGCTTAAAGGTTGCCACTACTAGTTTCATATCCTCCTGTCAGCACAAAACCAGAAAGCACAGCCAGCCAGTTTCTGACACATCAGCATAGCCTTACATGGTATTTTTTAAATCAAACCTGGTTTCTACTGTCAGAGTCTCTAGCTTTTTATTCTATTCCTTTTCTGGAAGTGACAAAGGAAGGAGGGGAAAGCAGAAGAACAAAGGAGAATACCTTATATGCTTTCCAGAAATGAAGACAGCTATTCTCAAAACATTTTCTGGCGAACCATGGGCATCATAGGGTTGATATTTTTGTGAGACTAAGACAAGCAAAGAAAAATGAGAGGAAAGTTGGGTCACAGATAGGCCTCAACCAGCAGTCCTCTTTCACCGGGATGGTCACCCTGTACGGGTGCTAAACTAACCCAAAAGGGGCAGGGTGCCTGGATCTCCTCCTAGAGCTCTCAGCAGAGTTACATGACTCTTACCATACTTACCAATGCTCATCAGTTGAGCCGACACAGCTTTCACCATTACTGGTTTTGTCATAGGCTGATGAAAGGTCTGAGAAAAAAGTACTTTAGAGAAGGAGAAGTGAAGAGTTCACGCAACATATGCAATATATGGTACACAAACACATACATCTGTAAGGGATTTTAGCCTCATAAGGTATTTTTCCCAATTGCAGTTATAGGAAACATAGCAGTGATTGCTTTGTATGATCGTAGTGAAGTACTCCTCACTCCACAATACAGACATGCTATCAAATGTGTCCATCTTGAAAATACGCTTTCAATGCAGTGAAACAATTCTAATCAATAATTTGCAGCTTGTGATCATTTTAAATTGCAACAGTGCATAGCCCTACCACAAGAATCCAAACAATGACACTTAAAAGAAAAAAGCACAACTTGTCTAATTTTCAGTTCAATGTGGACCAATTTTTTTAAGCTAATACATATACATATTTTTTCTACTCATGGATAAATATACAAATAATAAATCAACTTCAAATTATTGGGAAATATTCACTGAAGATAAAAAAATCTGTAACTTTAATGCCAATAGAGCTTGAATCACAAAAACATCAAAGATAGATTTTCAGTTCCTTTAAATAGGCATTCAATAACTGAAGTACCCTGAGGAATAATTACAGGCTATATTAAGATGACAGGAGTTTAAATTCATAAAGCTAAGAGTACATGCTATTAAGTACCAGAGACACATTGAACGAGTCCCAATTTCCTTCATACCCCCACATTTCTCCTCCCTCTTATCTATGTACAAAGAATAACCAAGTACTTTCAATCTATAGAAGATTTTTTTAGATCCTTGAAAAAATACAAATGTACACACTTGACCTGAGAAAGGAGCATCAGTGAAACCCTCTGGAGAAATACATTGCACTTGTACCAGTCATCAACTGGGAAGTGTCTTCATCAGAGTGAAACTGCCCAGAAATTCCCCTTTGTGGTAAACAGCAGATTAATGGAAGAAGATGCTCCTCACACTCGTAACATATCAGTAATATCATGTTATTCATGCTGTATTTCTGGAATGCTAGTGCTTCCCACCACCCATAAAATCTTGAGCACCATCTCTGAAAAATCTGTATCCCATCAGGAGACCACTTCACTTGAAGATAGGCAGTTTTTCTCTCCTTCCTTTCTACCAGTTTAGACAAGAAAAGGTATCAAAAGACAAACTTCTCGGTAGAATAACAGAAAAGACCAAACACAACACAGGTTACACAATCTGATTTTGGATATCTCCACTGTCACTAGTCTGCAGTTTCCTTCCCCCAGATGTCTCTCCTTCCACAGACTGTAAAGTCACCAGTTCCACCACCTTCATTTCTCCCAAACACTTCTTACCAATGAGACTGCTTATAGCATTGTCCAAGCAGAATTTCCCATGCTTCTTTTCAGCCATATCTTTGCAGAGAGATACAGGCCAACACTCCATCAAGTGGAAGCTGAACAACCTCAGATGAGATGTATTGCCATGAAAAAATGCTTCTGAGGGATCTATGAAATTCATAAGCAAAAAAGGAAAATGCAAAACATTACCACGGCTATTTCACGGCAAAACATTAACCCCACAGTTCATTGCTTTGAGACACCAACGATTTTTTCTCTCCACAGTGAAACAGCACAAATTTTACAGCAATTACAACTGAAGTATACAATGGCAAATGGGAGAATATAATGGAAAAAAAAAAAAAACCAAACATACAGGAGCATAGAAATAATTCTAATTTGCATAAAAACAAGACACCACTTTACATGGCTAAACATTACCTCTAACACATATGAAAATAAAATTATGTAAGCATTGGCTACTGTTCCTGTATTTAGAGTCCTAGAGAAGCAGCTTGAATTCTACAAGAAGCATCTTCAAGTTCACATAATGTTTAAGATAACTTCAGATGACTCTGAAAATCAGAATACTTTTATTTAAGAACTCACATGCATATTTTTAAGCATAAATGCAAGTCACCCAGACTGAATGCTTTGGCCTATGGATAAATTTGACAGTAAAATGCACCTACAGCAAAGGGCAATACCAGTGTTTTCCAGGTCAGTATCATTGTAGTTGCTTTGATTTATTGGGCTCAAAAGAAGGCAGCTCATCTTTACAGAGTTCTGTACCTTTTTTTTCTCTGGCATTCTTCATCTTATTCTCTCCAAAGATCTATGTTCCATCTTATGTTGGAAGTTGAGTTCTCAGTCTAATAATTAGTTGCTGTATTGGGTTTGCATTGCAAGGTTGTGGTAGTGGAGAGGCTATGGATATGGCTTCTGTGAGGAGCTGCTAGAAGCCTCCCCTATGTCCAATAAAGCCAATGCCAGCCAGCTCTTAGATGGACCTGCCACTGGCCAAGGCCAACCCCATTAGGAGCAGTGGTTGAGACCCACACTGGAGCAGGCTGTGAAGAACTGCAGTCTCTGGTAAGGACTCACGTTAGAGCAGTTCACAGAGAACTGCCTCCTGTGGAAGGGACCCTACACTGGAGCAGGGGAAGAGTTAAGTCCTTCCCTGAGGAGGAGGGAGCAGCAGAGACATCATGCAATGAATTGATCACAACCGCTGTCCCCATCCAGCTGCATTGCCGGGTATGAGAAGGTAGAGAAATTCAGAAGTAAAGTTGAGCCTGGAAACAAAGGAGGGGCGGGGAGAAGGTGTTTCATGTTCTGTTTTTATTTCTCATAATCCCACTCTGATTTGACTGGGAATAAATTAAACTGATTTCCCCAAGCTGACCTGTTTCTCCCATGACAGCAATTGTTGAGTGATCTCTGTGTCCTTATCTTGACTCATGAACCTTTCATTATATTTTCTCTCCCTTGTCCAGCTGAGAAGGGGAGTGATAAAGCAGCTTTGGTGGCACATAGCATCCAACTAATCAGTTTAACAATTAGTTCTCTAGGAAGTGAAACTTCTTTTTTATATGCTCTTTTCCCTTTGAGATAGAAAACAAAAAGCATAAATACAGCACTGTTTAAGTAACTACTGGAAAAATATGTTTTGCCTGATGTGAAATTTGCTTCTTTTCTTAGCTCCTTGCTTTTCTTAGCTTTTTCTTCTTTCCTTGTTCTTCTGAGGAAGACCAAGGTTTGCATTTAAAAAGAAACACTCCAAGCAAAATCATCATCAGTTCTAAGTACTGTAGTACACTATTGTACTCAAAAGTACACTATGAAGCTCAGCAACTACCTGAAATACTAAACATTTTCATCTACATAATTTCCAAGTGGGGCTGACATATATTTTATTCCGCCTTATACTACAGAGACATATTTAACCTTGAAATACACATACAGAATTCTCTACAAATGGTAATTTATGTATTTTCCTATCACTGTTAAATAGGGGGATCCCTGAGCTACCTTGATTAATATACATCAGAAGACAGGCTGCATGGGAGAGTGCACTGGGTCAGAAAAGCCCTCCTTAAGTCATATCTGCTTTCGACAAGTTTGAAGCAAGAAAGTTATTTCCTCAAGCCTCCAAATGAAACAGGCATCAGAGGGAGTGTTCCCTCCTGGGAAGCTGCTACTAAACCCAGGCAACAGGAGTACATCTGTAACTACTGAGTTCAAAAAGCAGTGCTCTACATGTTGTCTTCAAAGTTTATCTCAGGGCCAAATGGGTGCAAATTTAAGGAACCCTTATAACTTCTCCCCCCCCCAAAATTCCACCATACCTCCCAAGGCAAACAACAGTTGTGCACACAGGGACACTCAAAATACCTTATTTATGTCTAACTATACATGAAAAGTATAAGCATACACTGACATGCAAAGAAATAAATTAACGCTTTAGACATCTAGGGGAAGAAAAAGGCTTTTTTCTTTGGATGGAGACTTAAGCCACTGCTTTCTCAGTAAGTTTAATATTTTCCTCCCACGCTAGGTTTATGTTTTATTTTAATTCTTTCCTGTGGCACAGCCTAAAGTGCCTTTGACTGTGTGCTTAACAGCCACTCTTTCACTGCCCAGCTGCTTTCTCTTGCCATTGATGCTGGGATGTCTTTTCTACCAATGGATAAAATTTACAAGCTCATTACAAGCAAAATTACAGGCAGTCTTCCTGCTCAACAGGAACAGTATTGAATTATGATTTCCAGAAGAGTATCTTCCAGAGACAATGTATGCAGTTCCGCGCTGCCTCTTGGCAAGAATGGCATATCCAATCTCTGCTAATTGTTTCCTGTAGACACACTTCTAAATAATAATTTACACCAAAAAAAAAAAAAAAAAAAAAAGCTGATTATTTTAGGCAAATCATTCTCAGTGTAAACTATCCACTGGGAAATAACCTGAGACACAGCACAGTGGTAGAACCTTAACATTATCGCCTTCTGTTGAATGCAGCAGGATTTTGCAGATGTTTAATTCATCTCTATATGATGCCAGAGATAGGTAAAAATGCTTAGAACAATTTCCTGTCAAATTAACTTTGAAAATTACACCTAACCTAAAACCGTTCATTTCTTAACCTAGAAGTGAATAAGTTATATGTCAAGACTTAGAGCTGTCTAATTTCAGCAATACCAATATGAGAAATTTTTCTCAAGCACATATTTCAGCACTATCCAACTTGGACTGAAGCTTCAAAATTCCGATTCAGATTAAACATGTGTAAATGTGCCAGATACTAAAGGACCAGAGAAGAAGTGGATAAATCAGTCCGTATTAAATGTATCAGTATCACCTAAATAAGTGGCACCTTATGGTGGCACAAAAGTCAGAATACTTAAGATATATTACTTGCTCTGGCTATGACATGTTAAATGATACCTGGAGAGTATAGCCTTCTTATGCTTCCTATTACTTCATCTATATCCCCCAGATATTCTAGAGTACTCCCAGCATGAGATTCTCTTTAAGATATCTCATTTTCACATGTAGAACTCACAAGCTATATGTAAAAACTAAAAATTTGCCAGCACATATTTTAAATGTGTGTAATTGATGCAAAGGTTACCCCAGAGAGCCCTCCTATCTTCCCACTCCTAAATCCTCATAGACTTCTTTCTCTTTCCAATACAACCCTTGTCTCGTCTCTCATAACATAAGGGATTATTTTCCAAGCACTACTTCTTTGTAAGGGTGCAAACTGAACACATGAAAAGACGTATGTTTAACCAAACACGTGCCTACTGCTGATATGTTCCTGTTTTTCATGAACACATGAACAATGGAGCATGTGGAGCTGTTTTAAGTGCAGTAACATATGAAATACGGTCCAAGTGACTAACGCTTCTCAACATAGGATGAGACAAAGAAATTATCCCATTAGTGCCTTCCTGCACACAGACTGTACACTGCAACATGTTCTACAGGGCTTCTTCAGCTTAAAACATTGTTGACACCATATTAATCTCCAGCTGGTACAGAACTAAGATATATACCTTCCGTACTTGCCATCTAATTCCTGTAAAAAGGGAGTAAAATTGGTCCAGCCTCTTCTTTTTTAGTGACTAATCTGAATACAAATAGCAAGATCTGGGTAATTTTGCCTATACAAATGTATAGGCATTGTATTAGGCCCAAGCTTAATACTGAATTAAGATTCTATCGTCTTGATGACTATGAGCTCATGGCATGAGTCAGAAAAATTACTTTTCGATGCAAGGGGTTATCTTACATAAACGATCACTGCAGAAACTTATGGGGTGATGTGTCAGAAAACAAGAATAAAAAATTAGAGAAGGTGAAGAAAAAAAGAAAGGCCAGATACAAAAAAGAGGGCTTTTCTTACACCTGAAAGCCACTCAAACTGAAATATTGTCAACTTAGAGACAGCCCCTGGGAGGTTAACTTCTTTAATTCAATTCAGGGCAGGACCTTAAAAAGGCTAGGAGGATTAGCCAGGTTAATAAATGGTTAGAAGGGTGGTGCTATAGTCAGGGGTTTGGGTACCTTGA